>JAJIBD010011490.1:45000-62223 GCA_021461705.1 Cryptotis parvus
AAATGGGAATTTCTGGGGCCTGAGCAATAGCCCAGCTGGTAGGGCGTTTGCCTTGCACGCGCCAGCCTGCGCCAGTTTGGGTTTGATCCCCAGCATCCCATATGGTCCCCTGAGCACCGCCAGGAGCAATTCCTGAGTGCAGAGCCAGGAGTAACCCCTGAGTGTCACCAGGTGTGACCAAAAAAGCAAAAAAAAAAAAAAAAAGAAAAGAAAAGAAATGGGAATTTCTGAAGAGTTAGAGACAGAGGAATGGAAGGCAGTGCCCATTCTAACCATTTTACCAGAGCAATATGGCCAGTAATGAAAAATTGGCAAGCATACAGTGCAAGCACTACCCTAAGCGGGAGGGTGGAAATATGAGGAATTGAGTGTAAAGAAGAGTCTTTATCACATTCTCTTCTGTGGATTCCAGCCACAGCTGGGTGGAGCAGCAGATCCCAGAGGTCTCCTGCCCAGCTCACAGCTCTACTTGCCATTGAACTGGGTCTCCCTACACCTATGAACTCTAAGATGAAGTGGCATGACTTAGCTAGGACGTAATTAATCTAAAATATTAAGTTTCACTTTATTCTGTCTCCTAGACCTATCCTGCCTCTGGTTTTCAAACTTACAAACTGGTGGCACATGTATTTCTCATTAAAAGATGGAGGTTGACTTTCAGTTACATAGTTTTAGAATCCTCAGTGATGGAAAGCCATGAGACCCACATGGAAAAAGTAGCTCCTTCTTTCAGCTCTAGTTTGATTTTTTAACTCTCCTCTTGAAAAGTGAATTAATAAATAAACTAAACAAATACCAAATATAATACAAACCAATGCCCACCCACACAAATGTCACTGCTGGTAATTTCAGAAGTCATCTGGTGTACCCTCCTATTTAGCAAGAAAACAGGGACAGTGAGAGCTCAAATTGAAAACTCAAAATCTCAATTCTAGTTGGCAGATTTGAATAAAAAAGCCCAATAGATTTGATTCCTAATGTAGTGCTTTTTCGCTTCACCACACTGTCTCAAGAGACAGACTATTGATCCGAAATATAATTTTGACAAAACCATTTGGAGCCTATATTGACAACCAGCTCATAGTCTAATTGACACTTTATTTTTTGCCTTCAGTCAAGTTCTTCTGTTTGCTAAACTGGCTTCAATGCTTACAGGTATTTGACTGTAAATTCAGCAAGTCACACAAGGAACAGCCTTCAGATAACCTAGTCCAGAGGGCTTTTAATCTGGGATATAAATTTATGGGTTGATCCAAAAGATTTTTACTTAAATTTTAGGAATGTTTCAAGGCACTAGAGATGTGACTTCAGTGGTAGGGAGCATGTTCACATGTATGAGGCCCAGAGGTTGATCTACAGCATTTTTTAGAAGAATTTAGGGTAAAGAAGTTTATATTTTTCTGGGTTATGAATGAGATTTTCCCCACAGCTGGATCCTTCAGAACAACTCCTCCGACTGCAGAGACTTGAGGGCAGAAAAAGTGAAGGTGGGGGGCCAGAGCGATAGTCCAGCGGGTAGGGCGTTTGCCTTGCATGCAGCCGGCCTGTGCCGGCCTGGGTTCGATCCCGGCATCCCATATGGTCCCCCGAGCACCGCCAGGAGTAATTCCTGAGTGCAGAGCCAGGAGTAACCCCTGAGCATTGCCGGGTGTGACCCAAAAAGCAAAAAAAAAAAAAAAAGTGAAGGTGGGTTTAATGATTAGGGGCTCCCAGTTCTATGTTTAGGGGAGCCATGCAGTACTGGGGATCAAACCCTGGGCCTTCTGCATGCAAAGTATGTGCTCAGTCCTGAGCTATCTCTCTAGCCCTGAAGAGAGAATTTTAACAGAATCTAGTAGAATCAAATGCTCTAGTATCTGAATTTTTCAATAGGTAAAGGTTCCTACAATATAGATATGGAATCCAATATAGATATGGAATCTAAACCTTAAATCCAATTTAAGGTAGATACCTTAAATTCCATTTGGAAAGAGGGGCTAGAACTCAACTCCCCTTATAAATATTCTTCTTGTGTGGGTTGGTAGTTTTTATACATCATAGTGCCTGCATCTACATTAATTTTGGACAGTAAAGAAAGACTCAGAATTTTTTTTTTCAGTTCTTTGGTCATACCAGGCAGCACTCAGGGCTTACTCCTGGCTCTGCACTCAAGGATCACTCCTGGCAGTGCTCAGAGAACCATGTGGGGTGCCAGGGATCAAATCCAGGTGAACTGCATGCACAGCAGGGACTCTACTCACTATACTATCACTCTGGCACTGGGACTCAAAATATTTAACCACTTTTTAGTTCATACATTTGATTTCCTGCTTTTATAAGACATCCTAAGACTCATGGGAAGATTATTATATCTCTCGTTTTCTGATGACAGTCAGAAGTCAATGCACAGTGACCAAGAATGACAAACCAAAAAATTGTAGCCAAGAAAATGTCGCTGTAGTCTATGCAATAAGTTGAAAAAAGACACTGCCTTCAACAAAGGAAATTAGTAGCAAAACAAAAATGTGAGACTTTCCACCACAAATCTTCTAGCTCTTTTGAATTTATATCTTGTCTCATTAATCAGACTAGAGACAAAAAGGTCTTGAATTTTTTTTTTTTGCTTTTTTTTGGGTCACACCCGGCAATGCTCAGGGGTTAGTCCTGGCTCTGCACTCAGGAATGACTCCTGGCGGTGCCTCGGGGGACCATATGGGATGCCAGGAATCGAACCCAGGCTGGCACAGGCCGGCCGCATGCAAGGCAAATGCCCTACCCGCTAGGCTATCCAGCCCCCTAGATCTTTAATTTTAAGAAGAAAAAGTGCCCAAAATATGTCATTGAGGCACATAATTAACTTCTAAAAAGTTACATGTGACAATAGACGGACATTGTTTAAATTTCCCTCTGTACTGAGTGTTTTAACTATGTCATAAAACCAAATTTGAGATTGAGAGATAGAGACACAGAGAGACAGATGGATAGAGTCAGGTAGATAAACAGATGGATAGGAGTTGGGGGCCATACCTGCTGGTGCTAGGGGCTACTCCTGGCAATGCTGGTGGGGAATGCCATTGCCACAGTGCCAGGACCTGAACCCAGGGTTCCTGCAAGCATAGCATAGTCTCTGATCCTTTGCGTTATCTTCCCAACCCTGGAATTACTTTGGTCAAATATAAAACCAATTCAAAAAGAAAAAGAAAATCTCTTCCAACTAATTTTACAGGTGAAGAAACTAAGGCAAAGTGATAGCCCAGCGGGGCCTGCCCATGCCGGCCCAGGTTCGATCTCCGGCATCCCATATGGTCCCCAGAGCACTGCCAGGAGTAATTCCTGAATGCAGAGCCAGGAGTAACCCTGAGCATCACCAGGTGTGACCCAAAAGCAAAAAAAAAAAAAAAAAGCGTGTGGGAGAGACTCCTTCTGAGTGAACAAGTTCTTCCTATTAGAGCCAGGTATACCTCTGGCTTCTAAACAAGGACAAACACTTACAGTGGCTGGAGTCTTAAATGCCTTCTAATTATTGTTATTATTGTTATTACTATTAGATTAAGACATTCTTAGAAGATTTGAATAAAATTGACCTCTCCTGATGCGGAGCCTCTGTGCTAATAATTGTACCCTTTTTATTCATTCAATTACAAGCAAATTGACAGGAGACATTTATATGAGGCAGCTTAAACCCCAGCTAATGGAGTGCCTGATGACTAATTGATCAGATCCCAACCCCTAGAGCAACTCTGAGTGGCCTAAAGGAATTTATGCAATTAGTTTAGGTTTGGTGGAAATTGAGTGCATATGAAAGTAAGCTTTTTATGGTCTCGATTTATGAGGGCTGGACATTAACTATATCTGCCAGGAGGTAGGTAAGCTGCCTGGCAAAGCCTGAGGCATGGGGGGGAGGGGGTTCGTCCAAAGCGGGAAGGAACTGAACTGATGGGGTTGGGGGCGTGAAAGAAAGAGGTGTATTGAGACTGGGAGAATTTGACCAAAGATCTCTTAAAATTATGACGTCCCTCCCGCATAATTAGAAAGGAAAGTATGAATTGGAGTTCTGTGTTTTCAGAAGCAAGACAAAATATTTGCTTTGCCAAGAGAAGCAGCAAGATTGTGGTTGTAGGTGAAATTCTAAACCTCAAATTCAGGGCCTGGAGAGTTAGTGAAGTAGGTAGGGCGCTTGCAAAGCAGGCACCCCCATAGACCCCGCCCCTAGCCCATGGGGTGATCCCTGAGTGAAGAGCCAGGAGTAAGGCCAAAGCACCGCCGGGTGTGGCCCCAAACCAACCAAACAAATAAACAAAACAAACAAACAAACAAACAAAAACACCACCTCAAGCTCAAAGGAGAGCGCGACAGTTGTTCTCCAATGCTACTCAGGCTGAGAGCCGGGAACTGACTTGCGGTGGAGAAATGGCCGGGTAGAGGCGGAGGCCACGAGCAAGCAGAAAGCCACAGGGCGCCCGGGAGGAGGCGGGTGGGAGGCGCGGAAGGGGGCCTGAGCAGCCCAACTGCGCAGGGCAGTCTCCGGAAACGGTCCTCCAGACTCCAGGGGCTCCCCGCGCGGGAGCCGGAGCCCTGCAGAGAGGAAGCCCGCTCCGGAGGCGCGCAGCCTACAGCCTGAGGACCCCTGACCCCGCTGGGAGTCCTGGGATCGCGGCGGGAGGGAGGACGGAGGCGGGGGAACCCTGACCTAATCGGAAAGGGGAGATCGAAGAGAGAGACTAATTCCTCCCCCGGGTGCTGGCGGCGGGGGCTGCGTCTGCAGGGGAGTGGTTACCCGGAGAGGGCTGGGGAGCTGCTCCTGCAGCTCGGCGTAAAACTAGAGGGGAGGCGGCTTTCTGCGCGCCCCCACGTCCCACACCTTTTGCACTTGGGGAGGCGTCACAGTATCGCATCTGCTAGGTTGGAGGGAGCCGGTGTCGGGGACTCAGACTTGAGGGGAGACGCAGAACGCACAGGACAGAGCCGCAAAGACTGAGCTCAAGCAACGCGCAGAACAAACTCCGCAAGACAGCCTCAAACTCCCAGATCTGAGCACTGTCCCCCACTTCCGGCCTCCCACCTGCCAAGGTTGGGTCTCCCTTGCAGACGGATGACGCTCATAAAATCCGGGTTTCAACCACATCTCTCACCCAGACTGCTGTGCTCACGGCTTGCTCTGGGCAAGTTGCACTAACATGCCTCTAGGTTCCCATCTGTAAAATGGGCTTAGAAATGGTACCTACTCGTGTTGTTGGTGAAAGAGGTTCATAAACTAACGCACAGCAAGTGCTTAGAAGGCTACCTGACAGAGGAAACCCCTTATCTGTCAGGCATTATCACTCATCTTTCAAAAAGCCAGTGAGACCCTGCTCCCTGCGGCGCCCCAGACTGTTTGGGGGGGAAAGAAGTTGAGCAGGCTGGAACTTGCTCACCTCAAGTATACTTACCGATAGATAAACCAGCTGGGAGTTGTCAGGGTTTGATAGAGACCAAGAATGAAAGAAAAACTAGGTAGCAGCGCCCTCCCCCCGCAAAGTACAACGGGTAGAGCGCTGGCCTTGGACGCTGTCCACCTGGGTTGGATTCCAGGTGCCCCGTATGGTACCATGGCCTCGATTGAAGTGATCTATGTGCACAGAGCCAGAAGTACACCCTGAGTACAGCCGCGTTTGGCTCTAAAACGGAGATAATGTGATAGCGCTGGGGAAAGGAGCTCCTTTCACCTAGAGTCTGTTAATTCTTCCTTCATTCTATGGGCCTCAATTCTAGCAAAAAGATGGGCTTGTCGTCGCTCTGCGTCCTCCCACTGTCCCACTGTGGTACCCAGAGGTGGAGGGACCAAAGACCTCACCCCGCACACCACCCGCGTCCATTAACTGCTACCCTCTGGAGGGAGAGGCGCGCTGGCCACCACGCACTCCCTACCCGGAAGAGCTGGTTTGGCTTTTGAGCTAGGCTTGAGTCTGCGAATCGCCGACGGGCTAAAACAACTTCCGGGTGCGAGTTCCTCCTCCCCTTCGGAAGCAGCAAGCGCAGAGCGTGAGAGTGTGAGGGGTTGGGGGGCTGCTCCCTTCCGCCTAGGGCCTCACTGGAGCCGCTACCGCTGCTCACAATGGGAGAATCTTGTTCCTCCCAGACTCCAAGGCCTGATTTTGCCCTTGTGACTTGCCTCGCTTTTCTGAATGTCAATGCGTTCAACACGTCGAATGCTGAGCGGCGGCCCCTGGACGCCGCAGGTGATTCTTCTGGGTCATCTGAGTGATCCTGAAATACAGCTTCGCTTTATCCCCTTTCAACAGTACAATGCAAGGCCCCCCAAGCAGGCCTCTTCACAGAAGAGATGCAGTGGGTCTGATCTAGAGTGGACCCCTGATCTGTCCACTCTAGAGCTAAAGCTCCTTTCATCAAATGAACCAGGTTCAAAATGCAAAGTCAAGAGACAGTCCAGTAGATTTAGCAGGGCAGCAGTCACCTCCTGATTCCTCTAGGTTCCAAGAGCACCGGCTCCTTACCGGCGCTCACCGTGGGGTGAAACCCAGCCTCCTGTTATGTCAACAGGAACACACTGACTGCAAGTGGGACTTTAACAGGCACTTTTAGGGAATGGCACCGTGGTGGCCTCAGCCCCAGTGCTTGGAGGCTTGTCTCTTCTCAATGTTTTCTGGACCTTGATAGAAGCTAGAGAGGATTGGGTCGGGAACAGATTCTTTTCTTTTACAAAATGAAATTTCATTCATTCATTCATTCATTCATTCACTCACTCACTCATTCATTCACTCACTCATTCATTCATACTGCAGATGTCCCAGCTGCAGACTGTAAAGCGGGCTCTAACTCCAGCCCAGAAAGAAGCGACTTTCCCACACTCCAGCTAACTAATGTCAGTCATGCTGGTTTGTGGCCTCCCTGGGCCTCCTCCTGGGTCCAACCTAGTAGGTGTATAAGAAGCTTTCTGCCCCTCCTCACAGATGACCCTCAGAGGCCCAAGTCTGATGTAACCTTGCCTATGAAGACCCTGGACACGCACTCCACTTTCTTTTGGTACGATTTAAAAGAAAGGAACTCCTTGCTCTGTGACCGTTGCAAATTGGTGGTATTCGGAAGAGAAAACCAGGTCGCAGAGGGGCATTGTTCAATTTCTCTCCAAAGTTTATGAGGTTTTACAGACATCAGCAGAGGCTTGTGGGGGAAAGGAACTTCTCCACAAGGTCACGTGGGCAGGCAACGGCCCACCAGGACGTAGACCAGGCAAAGCGGCTGTACCCACCCCTACACTGTGTGCCTCCACCGGACAAATGGCAAAGGCGACTGCACCATTCCGGAGAAACCACAGCCCCGGTGGCTTCCTGAGCAAGCCCAAAGAGGGGGAGACAGCGGCGCCGGTCCGGCGCGCTCAGAGTGTGGGAGAGGGTGGTGCGCGAAGTGCAGCGAGACCAGCTCCAACTGGTCAAAAGAGCTGGGGGAGGGGGGGTGGGTGAGGCCGGTTCCCAGAGTCTGCACCCTGTCGAGGCGCAGAGGCGCCGACGAAGCTCCTCGGGCCGCCGGAGTCGTTTCTGGCATAGACTTCGCGTACTCCTCCTCCTCTCCAAAGACTCTCCCAAACTTTTGAGGTTATTAATTTAAAAAAGGAAAACTGACAACTAAATAATAACTAAGCAGGAAACTTTTCGAAAAGGAGCTGGAGGCGGGTCTCACTGTCCCCCACAAGCAAGAAATGCCGAAAGGTCTTACCTGCAGGAAACCTCGCAGCCCGGCAAGGCGCGTCTCTCCGGAACGCTTCGCTTCGGCGCGGGACGCTCACGGCCGCCTCCTCTGCAGCCCGGCTGGGCTCCGGCCCTGTGTTTTATACCACTATAGGCAATTAATATTGCATCAGCCGTATTTTAAATTTTCAAAACCCACAATATAATGTAATGGCATAAGGGCATTTATTATTAAAGGACGCCCGGTGGAGAGGGAGGTGGAGGAATCGCTAGGGCTGTTACACAGGGCGGGGGCGAGGGGCTGAGGCCGGGAGGCTGTGGGCGACCCCCAGGTTTGCTTCTGTAGTAGGGGGGGCCCTGCGAAGAGGGGAAGAGAGGCCCATTCTAATACGAATTTCGGGCTTGAAGTTTGAGATCTCTAAGTTTTTTTCGAAGACGGGCGGGCATGTTCAGAGGAGCTTCTGAATTTAGTTAACTGTATTTTTTTAATTATGAAGGTTTTCTGCCGCTCATTAAAAAACTACCTCCCCTTGAGAGAGACAAGAGAGAGAGACTGTCTTCTATTGAGCCCCTGCTATGCATAAGCTTTTGAAGCACCTATTACCTTTAGTTACACACACACACACACACACACACACACACACACACACACACTGATAAATCAATCTGCTGAGTGAATAACCTAATGGGTTACTAACAAATTTCTGGGGACTCTCCTCCCCCAAAACACCCCCACCCAACTCTGTTGAACCAACTAAAAATATATTTACTCTCTCTCACTTTTTTCCTTATCTATCCGCTCACCTTCTATGTAGCCAACTGCATCTTTACCATTTTAAGGTGCAAAGCTCTACCAGATAGCCTTAAATAAGTTGCAGCCACTTGGTGTTTGCATCTTCAATGTGCATTTCAGTCAGAGAAGATACTTGCTCCAAGTTCTTTCGACCAATGAGTGATGACAACTGGCCTCAACCTCCTAACAGTCAGACTTCAGTGTTTGCTAAATTAAGCTAACAAGGCCAGGTGGGGTACCCAGGAGGGGAAGCCAGGAGGTAAGTATCCTGAAACGGAGATTCATGAAACCAGTGGCCAGAACTTATGGAGGAAATCCCTGTGAGCATGTGAGATGGAGGAGAAAAGGGAAGAGATGGAGAAAGCCTGATGATGGAAGTGACAGTCTCCCAGCCTTCTAGATTCTCGCCTTCAAATCCTTTCCAAGACTAGTACTCAACCTCTGAGAAAGAAAGCACTGCCATTCGGGTTGAAAAATAAAGCATTTATTGTAGAAGTTAATTCGAGGGGTAAAGAGAGAGAAGAGAACTCAATATTTTATTCGTTTCTATTTGGAGAGTGAAACCAAAGATCACACAGCAAAATGCAAATTACACAAAGCAGCGAAAGAATAAAATGGGACTGGACCAGGGATGCTGAGTGAGAAGGGTCCAGTTGGAAAGTCTGACCCCTCTTTTATGCCCCAAACTATCATTGAGCCGCCACCCATAAAGGCGAAGGGCAAGAAGCAGAATTAAACAATAGTAAATAACAATGCTAACACCAATAATAAAGGAAAAACGAGGTCAGATGTCTTGGAAAGACTTGCATGTGATTCTGAAAAGTTACAGTTACTCTCTCGGAACTTCTGCGCTGTGCTGGGATTCGGGTTGGAGCAGTGAGTCCTCAGTCCATCCAAATACTCCAATGCCCAGATCTCCTGCAGACAGAGAGTAACTGCGCTCCAAAAGCGAGAAGATCAGCGAATGGACCAAACGAGATCCGGGCTGCTGCTTGCAAACAGCTAAGGGATCCCAGCATTTTCCATTGTGGAAATGGAGTTACCGGTGGCCGGTGAGGGCGGGTTCAGGACTTACCGAAACAGCCGGGAGAACGCAACTCCGGCATATCATAGGGAACTGATAGTAAACCAAGGATGAAATGGATACAGTTTAGGCGGGGAAGGGAGTATAAGGCTATCCTTTGGAAGCATCCAGGTATCTTATATACTCTAAATAAATCTCCAATACATGTTTGTGTCCAGTTAGACTTTGCATTCCTATTTACCGCTTCCCACCCATTTCTTTACTCCTTGCCTAATTGTTCCTTTGCCCCTAAGTCCAGCGAGCTGTACTGCCAATTCTTCTCAGCTCCTTTGGTTCCTGTCCGATGGATGGTCTCATACTCCGGCGCGGCCAGCGCGAATTTCAGCACCACGGACAGCGCTGGTCGGGTCAAGCCTCCTTTCTTCATTCCTTTCTTTCCTTTTTTCCTTTTCTTTTTCTTAGCGCCAAAACTTTCCTGATGGGAAGAAAAAGGGGGAGGGGAGAGAAAGAGGAAGCTGGGGAGGCAACCGGGCGGGATAGAAGGGGCAAGTTTGTGGCGTGGAGGGAGAGAGCCTGACCTCCCAGGAACCTTCCCCGGTAACCGGCCCCCATGCAGGCTGGGGGGTGTGGGGAGACCCTGAGCTCTCCCAGCTTCCGACGCTGCACCCCGCGGCAGTCAGTGGACAGCCGAGTACTTCATTCGTTTCTGTTTCTGTCTCTGGTTGCAGAACCAGACCCTCACCACGTTCTTTTTTAAGGTCCAGTTTCTCGGCGATGGCCGCGATCTTCTCCGACGAGGGTCGCGGCTGGATGGCGAAGTAGGCCTCGAGCGAGCGCTTCTCGGGCGCCGCGATGGACGTGCGTTTGCGCTTGCGTTCGCTGCCGTTGAAAAGCTCGGGCTTGCTGTTCTTCTCCCGGTAGGCCGCCTCGGCTTCCTCCAGCCAGGCCTGCAGCACGGGTTTGAGCGCGATCATGTTGTTGTGCGAGAGCGTGAGCGACTCGAACCTGCAGATGGTACTCTGGCTGAGCGAGGCCCACGCCGGGGATCTTGAGGTTGGCCAGGGCCGCGCCCACATCCGCCTGGGTCACCCCCAGCTTGATGCGACGCTGTTTGAAGCGCTCGGCGAAGGCCTCGAGCTCGCGCGGGTCGGACTCCACGTCGCTGAGGCACGCGGGCATGGCGCTGTGCGGCGCCACGGCGTGTGGGTGACTCATACCCATGGTCTGGTGCAGATGGCCCATGGCGCCCAGGTGGTGCGGGTGGATCTGGCCCGGCATCACCGAGTGCTCGGGGGCACCCAGGCCGCTCACGCTCAGCGTGGGCGAAATGTGCTCCAGCAGGTCGCCCTCGAGGCCCTGGTGCACGGCGTGGTGTGGGTGAGAGGTGAGAGCAGCCGGGTGGGAGATGGGCACGGTGGACGAAGTGGACGTGCAGGGCACGCTGCTCATGGTATGATAGGTGGCGTCGGGCTTGAACGGATGGTTCTTGCCGTGGGAGACGATATCCACCGCCGCCAGAGCTTCGGCGCGTGCCAGCAGGCTCTCATCAAAGGTTCCAAATATATTACCCTGCAGCTGCAAGCGAGAAGGCGCACAGCGCGGTCAGTGGGGAATACTGTCAACTCAGGATTAAAACACATTTTCGAGTCACCGAGATGCCTCTCCCTCAAAGCCCAGGTCATAAAAATTAATACGGAAACAGAGGCTCTGTTGGAACAGACGTGTGGATCAGAGACATGGATGAGAGAGAGAGAGAGAGAGAGAGAGAGAGAGAGAGAGAGAGAGAGAGAGAGAGAGAGAGAGAGAGCCAGAGGGAGAGAGTGTGGGGGGGACCAAGAGAGGGGTTCAGACAGCGGTGATTGTTCTGGGCGACATGAAAAAACATGAAGCAAATGCCTGTCAAAAAAAAAAAAGTGCCTTAAAGCGGTAATTATGCTCCACTACGTACCTGCGGGGCCGGGGAGACAGACTCGGCGCATGGCCTCAGAGCCGGAGTGCAGGCTGGAGAATTTGGGTTCTTGAAGCACCGGGTGCATGCCGAAAGGCTGCTTGGCGTTCATGGCCATCATCTTCGCGCGCCTGGCAGGGAGACAGCGAGGGACATGGATCAGGCTCGTCTCGCTCGCTCGCCGCGCTCCAAGTGAGCGGCGCTCGGCGCTCTCGCTCGCTGCGTCCCCGCTCCCCCACCTGCTTCTTCACTCATCTTACAAGCAGCCTGCCAGGAAGGGCCAGGCGCGCGCAGGCGTGTGCCCGCGCCCCCGGACTCGCAGGGGCGGCCGGGGAGGCGAGGCCAGGCAGCCGCTCTCCGCGCTCCTCTCTGCACCCGCCGCATTTATACCCGGGCCCGAGCCGGGCCGCTCCGGGGCCGCCCTGCCCCGCCTGGCTCCAGCCCGGCCGACCTGCCCCGCTCTTGTTCTTTTTTGCTGCTGCTTCTGCTGCTTCTTCTCCGTGGGACTTTTCTCCTTCCCAAGTCCCAACCCCCTCGGTCTCGTCCCAACTCGCTGTGCCCAGAGCGAAGGGCAGCTCCTGGCTGAGTGGGGCGGGGAACTGACCCTTCTCCAGCCCGACCCCCTCCCCCATCTCCACCCTCCCGCCGGCCCCACTCCCTGTGGCCCTGCTGCCGCCAAAGGCCCATTTCCAGAGTGCTCCTGGCCCCACGCCCGAGCCGTCCACTAGGAGTCCGGCCCCGCCGCGCGCAGCGAAGAGGCGCCTCCAAAGAGCCCAGACGGGCTCCAGGGAAGGAGAGGGTTTGCCAGAATGAGCCCCAGGCGACCCTCCTCTCCCCAACCTCCCACCGGAGTTGAAGTCGGGGAGAAGCTATCGCTGCCCAGTCCGGAGGCCTGCGCCATCCCCCACCATACTTGCCTTTCTGGCCCTTGCTTTGGCTCCCTTCTGCCAGTCTAGGGAAGCTAGAAGAGTTGGGTTTTGCCTTTTGTTTTAAGAATAGTAACAAAAGAGTTCCGGATCGCAGGCCTTGGAGTCCGCCTCTGGGACGTTTGAACTAGGTTGTCAATGCTTTTTGGATCCCCTTCCCCCAAACAGTAGCTTGGCTTTGGAGCTCCTCAGACCCTCTGGGCAGCTGGGTGTTAGCTGGGGGTAATCATGATCCAGTCAGCAGGATCAGTTCTTCCGCGGTACATGTTGAGGAAACCCAGGGTCTGAGAGCGGAGGGCTTAAGGCTCGACACTGCAGAGCCGTTTACCCACTCATTCAGATTGTCCTTGCTATCTCCGGAAGCCCTACTATGTGCCAGACGCCACGTCTGACTTCCCAGGCTCTGAGCCACGTGGCCACTTGGGCTTTCTTTTTTTTTTTTTTTTTCTTTTTTGGGTCACACCGGCGATGCTCAGGGGTTACTCCTGGCTCTGTGCTCAGGAATTACTCCTGGCGGTGCTCAGGGGACCATATGGGATGCCGGGGTTGAACCCGGGCCGGCATAGGCCGGCCACATGCAAGGCAAACGCCCTACCCGCTGGGCTATGGCTCCGGCCCCCCACTTGGGCTTTCTTCCCAGCGTTTGGGACTGCCGTGCGCGCACCCTCACGGGCTCGGTACTATCCCTCCTCGGCTTCCCTTCAGCTCTCCAGACCCTCTCTCCTTTGCTGGCTGGCGCTGGTAAACGCTGTGAATAATAGATGAGGAAGCAGGTACTGGTTCTGAGGAGCCCTGAGTGCCCTGGAGCCGCCCCCCAATCTACTGCGGCCCCCTCCTAAGAGACTTGCTTTTGGACTTAGGAGATCAGACCCATGTGCTGTGCTTGGCTCACCAAGGTGTGTGGCACAGAGCCCCATGAGGAAATCCCACAAGGTCTGGGACCCACCCCCTTCCCTAGGGTGCCACCAAACCTTCTCAAGTGGGAACCAGCCCCCTTGCCCAGATTACCATCACCTACTGGGGGAAAGGACCCGCCAGGGGCTGGAGGCCAAGAGTAGCTCTGTCACTGTCTCTGAGACTCAGTTTCCCACACTCTAAAGTGGGGATTGCCCTACCCATTGCTTGCTTTCTTGGGTTCTTGGAGATGTTTCCAGCTAAGTAGACTGAAAGTGTTTGGGCCCCAGGCCAAGTGCTCAGTGAAGCTACTCACTTACTGGTGCGTTGGGACTCAAGGCACTGTCCACAGATCCAAACTTTGCCCCCTGAGAAGCGATGAGCCTGTCAACACAAAGATGTTTCCTCATCTGTTTCCTCATCTGTTCGATACACATAATAGTCTCTGCTGATTGTTGTGAGGAATACACGCAGATAAGTATTGGCGCCATGCCTGGTGCATTGAAATCATGGCATAAAGTTCCTCTCATTTCCTCCCTAGGCTTGGAAAGAACCCCAGGGGGAGAGGGGGCCGCCTGGGTCATCTTCCTAGAGGATGCATTGACTGTAGTTGCTGAAAACAGGTTTCTTGCTCTTCTTTTTACTCATTCCAACACCACCTTTGGGGCAGAGCCTCTGCAGAGGGCTGGGACACAGGAGTCAGACTCTAGTCCTGGCGTCACAGCATCTGTGAGAAATGAACTGCAAACTGGTCTGTAGAGCAAGGGATGCGAGTCTTGCACAGAGATAGAGAACAAGGCTGATGAGACTGAAGGACAGCTACATATCGGGATAGTGGGCTCCAGAAGGGCTGCTTGGGCACACCGTTCTAACACTAGGACCCAAGTGACCCCTTACTGATCAGTCCTCAGTTTTCCCATAAGGCGAAGATGGAACCAGTGTTGCCAGTTGCTTCCAACTCAATCCTGCTACTGAGTTCACATCAGTCAAACACATAAAAGGATTTTTTCACTCCAGAAGCTGAATGCAGCATTAACTTACCACTATTAGATGTAGGGGAGATGCATAAGGAATCTTCTGGAAGAAGAACCAGTAAACTCATCGGATGTTGGTACTCTGCAACACACACTCTCAGTACCATAATAGCCTAGTTATCTGGAAAACAGCATCTGTAGAAACATGGAAGAAACAGAAACCTCCTTCCATTTCTGACCTGCTCTGCTTTGGCCTCTTCTGGCCTGGGAGATACTAGTCAGGGTCAAGGTCAGGCAGGGGTCAGAGCTAGAGGTCCTCAGGAAGATTCCAGTTCATCAGTCCCCATGCCAACATCACGAGGCATGGGGGTCACGAATCAAAAAGTCATGCTGGCATCTGGCAAGTACTGCTCCCTGGATTTTCCCATATTTCCCTTCTCCTAGCAGCTCTAGGCTACCTGCAGTAAGGTAACAGCACCCCTTGGGGAGCCATCCTTCGGAGAAGGCCCTGGAGATGACCAGCAGTGGGAGAAAGGAGGTAAAGGCCATAGGGAAAGCTCTCAGATAGGAGAACCATAGAGCACAGTAGGGAACATCCTCTATACTTACAAGGTCAATTGGGAAAGATGCTTGTGCTCCTGTTTATCACAGCGCTCATTTACTACTGCCCCGAAATCTGGAAACAACCCAAATGCCCAACAACAAAGAAGTTGTGGTCAATATACACAATGGAATACTATTCAGCTCTTTTAAAAAATGAGGAAACTTTTCAATTCGGTACAACTTGCCTATAAGTGATGGTTGTTCTGGCAATTGAGAGGAACTGAGTGAGAGGCAGGACCCATGTTGAATGATCTCACTCATATATGGAGTTGAGAAACACAAACTAGGGGTCAGAGCGATAATACACAGGTAGGTTGCTTGCCTGGGTTCAATCCGGGCATCCCATATGATCCCCTAAGCATTGCCAAATGTGACCCCAAAAAAAAAAAAGCATAACAAGGGAATACACAATGGCCAATGATAATAGATCCTGAAGCAATACATATAAAACAGAATCTGCTAAGGCTGTGGGGGAGGGAGACCAGAGAAGGAACCTGACACATGGGGGTGGGTGGGGTGCAAAGACATTGTTTTCCTAAAACATGAATAATTACACTATTGTAAGTCATGGTGCCTAAATAAAATAATTAATTAATGACGAAATTTTATGTAGGACAAGTTTGATAAAATTACCCAGGGTTTATAAAAGGAAAGACTGGAGAGACTGTGCCATGGCACTCGCACAATGCACACACACACACACACACACATACACCCACACATATACATAAATACACACATACACACACATGCACAGACACACACAGACACACAGACACATACACACACATATATACACAACATACACACAAAGCTTACAGACCAAATAAAATTTGTCTGAGGGGGCCGGAGCAATAGCCCAGCGGGTAGGGCATTTGCCTTGCATGCGGCCGACCCATGCCGGCCCGGGTTCAATCCCGGCATCCCATATGGTCCCCTGAGCACCGACAGGAGTAATTCCTGAGTGCAGAGCCAGGAGAAACCTCTGAGCATTGCCGGGTGTGACCCAAAAAAGCAAAAAAAAAAAAAGAAAGAAAATTGGTCTGAGGGTCCAAGTAGGGCGCTACAAGGGGCAGCAGGTAAAGAGGGACTTTCTGCATCCCACGGTCATTCTGACAGCTACTGGCTGGCTCGCATTGGTTCTGCAGGTATGGGGCACACTTTGCTTCAGGAGCTCCAGTAGAAGCCATTGTTGTATGGCTGAGACTGAAGAGATGGTGCAGACCTGGGTCCCACTCCCCTGGGTTCCACCCCCTCATGGTCCCTAGAGTACTACCAAGAATGGTGTGGCCCCTCAAAATATATTTGGTTGCATGTAACTAAATTGGGACAGGGACCGGAGCGATAGCCCAGCGGTAGGGGCGTTTGCCTGGCACGTGGCCCGCCCATGCTGGCCCAGGTTCGATCCCCAGCATCCCATATGGTCCCCTGAGCACCGCCAGTAGTAATTCCTGAGTTCAGAGCCAGGAGAAACCCCTGAGCATTGCCGGGTGTGACCCAAAAAAGAAAAAAAAAATTAGGACATAAGGAGGTAGAAGAACAAACATGACCTTTCAGTACCTGTAGTGTAAACCATCTGCCCCTCGAAATGTTGCAGGTGTGGCTGTGGTGCCCAGCTGTGTCGGCAGGTGGCAGACAGGAGACAGGCTTGTCTACACCCAGGGCTCTGCCCTATGGGCCCTGAATGGTGGATGGTCTGACAGAAAAAAACTGGGCCCCTGGGATGAACCCAGAGCCACAGCAGAACCTGGCAAGCTACCTGTGGTGTATTCAATATGCCAAAAACAGTAACAATAATGGACCTCATTTCCAACGAATGGAGACATTACTGTTGCCCACTCTCAATGAACAATGGGAAGACTGGTGATACAAGTGTAAACCATAATGCCAAAGGGTGGGGGGTGGAGAGAGAGAGAGAGAGAGAGAGAGAGAGAGAGAGAGAGAAGAAAATCAAGAACTGTGTATCTTATGCTGATTCAAAATAACTAATTAACTAAATAAATAATCAGAACACAATGCACTATGACCCCAGAAGAGCTGGCACCGCAGGGTTTGCTGAGATGTAGGCATTTTCTTTCCTGGTGGAGCAGTGGTTCAACCTCAGAGTAAGTAGGGATCAACTATATAAAGTTTAAAAATGCAACATAGTAGGCCTTCGATGGGTAAGACCCTAGCTTTGACACAAGGTACTGCAAAAAGCAAACAAAAAGACTCATGCAAAAAGCTCCCAGTGGAGTCAGAGCCACCCCTCTGTTCAGTGGCCACTTGCACGTGGCCTACCCAGGTTAGATTCTCAGCATCCCCCATGGTCCCCTGTGCTCGCTAGGAGAGTGATTCCAGAGCACAGAGTCAGGAGTAACCCTTGAGCATCTCCAGGTATAATCCAAAAACCTAAAG
>JAJIBD010011491.1:0-74839 GCA_021461705.1 Cryptotis parvus
CCATGCGGTGCCGGGATCAGACTGGGGTTGGCCCCAAGCAAGGCCAGTACCTTCCCCACTGCACTGTCTCTCCGCCCATGGCTTCTGTCCTCTGCAGACTGGCCTCTGAACCATGCGGCCTGGGCGTGCAGAGGAGCGCTGCTGTGAGTTCTGCTGCAAGATTGACGTCATATTCTGTGTTGCGGGCATTGGCTGCTTTGCTTGGTGCAGCAGGCGAGAGTCCGTGTGGCTGCAGCCCGCCACAGATCTTCCCAGCAACAATTCCTGTGTAGTCATTGAGGGCCCCTCAGCCAGAGCCCTCAGGCCTTGTGTTTCTTCACATGCTTTGGTGGGTTCTTTACTCACTCCCCAGGAGGGTGAGGTAGAACAAGCACGTCTGGGCCAGGAATAACTAGGTGCTGCCTTTCAGGTGCTTTGTTAGTAACTGCCAGGGAAAGGGGAGAAGCCCAGGCAAAGCCTGCAAGGGAAGTAGGCGGAGTGTGGCCTAGATGTAAACCAGACCTGAGTCGGTTCAACTTCTGGCCTCCTGGGCTTCGCTGTTACCTTCTCTCATGGTATTGGCTGCAAATCCATGCAACTTTGACCCGCTGTTTGCTTTCAATCCTAATGTATCATTCCCTAAAATATGGTAGGTATTCTTCTTTCAATCCTACTTTATCCTTCCCTAATATGTGGTAGGTATTCTTCTTTAAATTTACCAGTGGCACACATTCCTGTCATTGTAATTCTGGTCCATTGACCTCCTGTTGGAATTTCCTCTCCGATCCATCGACCTATGCAGCCTCTCCTGAGTTTTACTGGTCTTCCTGATTTATTGTACTTTTTAAAAGTATCATATTTTTATGTTGGTTCTTGTTTTCTAAGTTTACAGTGCATTTGATATTTTCATGTTAAAAGAATAGTTTGACCTTTTGTTATGATTGGTGTAACTATTCTAGTATAGATTTCCAGTATATAAGTGATTTCTAGACCCAGAGTGCCAAAACCAAATAAAGAAACAACTTTATTTCAGGAATGGTGGGATGTTCAGGGGTTAAGGTGTTTGCAGGACCTGTGGCTGAGTCCTGTTTGATCCCTGACAACGCTGAGTCCCCGGGCTCTGTCAGGAACATCTCACCCGAACATAGCTGGGAGTAATCCCAGAGCACCAATGAGTGTGACCCCCCAAATAATAAAATAGGTAAAATAAAATAACTTCAACTTTTCCCCCATTACTTTGTATGTTACTCTCTTCCACTATGTATTTTCTCCTAACACAGTTTTATGAAATTCCTATAGTATATTTCAGCCATGTGGGTGGGTATAGAAAATATCCATGAATTTCTTCTCACAAAATTCAATCAAATCTTTACATTTCCTCAGACCTGCTTTGGTTATTTTGAAGGATGAGAACATTGTACACAAAACGTGTATAATGTATAACCTGTGCACTCTCTTTCCTCTCATCGCTGTGGCCTCCTGACTTCCACTGGAGAAGTGCTACCGTGCTTCTTCACATTTGTATGCTTATTTAAAACATTTGTGTTCGTATTTAAGACATAGGGTCATAAATAAAAGAAGCATTTTACTCAAGTGCCATTTAGAAAGTGCTATTCTGTAGTTCCTCTAATTGTACTCCATAGATGCCTTTGAATACGGCTTAAATTTATGTATTTTAATACTTTAACTCTTATCATGGTCTATTAAATAGTCATGAATGATTATAGGCAGTTGATGGGACAACTAGTATGTTTCTAGTCTTTAGTTATTCCTGCCAATGATTTCAACATGTCTGTGTCTGTCTTCTATACATAGGGCAACTTTGTCCTGAGACTTCAAAATTAAAGTTCTTTTCTATTCACAAGAGTCAAAGCTCTTGGCTTCCATTTGATTTTAGGGATCCCCAGGAATGGCAATAGTAATGTTCTGACCAGGACAACTAAAAGTGGCTGAGCTACAAGGCTAGGATTAAAACAGCCTCTGGTGTGAACACTGTGATTCATAGGTGCCTTCGATGGCTCCTTGCACTGCTCTTGCAGGATGTTATTTCAACATGGCATATCCCCAGTGTTCCCTCTAAGCTGACTTCCACTTGGAGCTCAGAGGAAATTCCTCCATTTCACTGTTTCACTGTTTTCCGTTGTTCATCGATTTGCTCGAGCGGGCCCCAGTAACATCTCCATATGTCCTGTCTCATGCTAGTAGAGCCCAAGGGCATCTGCTTGCTCCAGGAACATAAAGAGCCACAATCCATTCTGGAATGAGGTCTATAATTGTTACTGGTATTTGGCATATCAAATACAACACGGGTAGCTTGCCAGGCTCTGCCGTGCAGGTAGCATACTCTTGCAGTCATCTCTAAGCCCAGCATTTAATGATGAACCCGCGCGGCCGCAGGCGCCCGCGTGAGCCGGACTGTGATAGGCTGGTCTGCTGGGTGGAGTTCTGACTAGAGAGAAGTCCGAATGTGGAAAATGGAGGCCCTCATGGAGTGGGGGGTCGCTCTGGCTTGTTGCAAGACTCTGCTGGGCTGGCGGGCCAGGGCTAGAATCCGCCATCTCTCCTGGGCTCCTTGTGAGTGGCTGGGCACAGGGAGAGCCAGTAGCAGCTCTCCATACACCTCAATGATTCCACCATACACCCCTCAATGATGACAGGGTTTTTCTAAGGTCTTTCAAACATGTGTGTTGCATGTCTCCCAGAGAAATCAGGCATAGCATATTCTAGAGCATTGTGCAGCTCTCTGTAAGATGGGCTCCTGACCTCCTCACGAGACTCAAAGCACACTTACATGCTGTGATAACTCTGAACTGGACTGTTTGGCCTCGCTTCTGCCTTGGTCTCATTTCTTTTTTAAAATGAAAGTGTCCTCTGCTAAACATCATCAAATGTACGTAACGATTCAGTACCCTAAGGATTAAGCTGTGTAATGCATTTTCAAGCCAAACCATGAAAGGTTGAGTCACTCTTAAGGACTGCATCCTCTTCCTTCGTCTCTCACTCCTGGGTAGATATAGTCCAATTTTACCGACTCCTGCCACTTGAGCCTTTTCAAATCAGAAAACTATTCTAGTTTATACATTCTGTTCTCCTAATGCTCCAATGGAATCAGGAAAGAAGAATAAGCCACAAACCATATTTCCTCATGTAACTTTTGTTTGGCTTGAAATAGTCTTGAGTCTTAAAAAATTCTATAGAGTTACCAATTTGTGATGTGCCTGGGGATCCCATATCTTTTTTTTTTTATTCATTTGGTTTTTTGGACCAAACCTGGTTGTGCGCAGGTCCTACTGCTGGTTCTGTGCTCAGGGATCACTCCTGGTAGTGACAGGGAACCGTATGTGGTGGTAGTGATTGACTCCAATTGCCGTATGCAAGATAAGCATCTAACCTGTTGTGTATCTCTCTTTGCCTCAGGGTTTTCAGTTGAGAAACTGAGTTTTCTGATGATATCTTTCACAATCATTCAACTTGCATCCCATTAGTTCCATTAGAAAACAAGTCAAAGGTCAACATTAACAAACAGAAAAGATCAATTCCTTAGATCAATATCCTGATTGAACAAGATTCCTGGCCCTCCACTTTCAATAAATGATATAACTTTTGAAACCAGGAAAATGCTAGGTGATGGTGTTTATTCCAAGTAAGTGATATCTTTCCTCTGCTCTTTCTTCAGTGAAGCTCTGATTCTTCGATTATTTAGTTATGATGCATGCCTGCAAACTGCTATTTTGTTACCCAGTCCGAATTAATTCTAAACAGAAAAGTTAATGTGCTTTTAATTATTAAACTTCCTTAGCAGGACCAGCTACCCTGTGTATTTTTAAAATAATTTCACCCCCTAGGATATAGCAATAGGTGACCACCATTATAAAAGAAAATGATGATAGCTTATTGTAGGAATAAGAAATTTTTTGGACGTTCTAATTTTCAGAATCAAGATATACGCCAGACAAGAAACTTTAGGAAGCAAGATAAAGCCGGGACTAGTCTTGGTACCTTCATGCATTAAGTTCATTCGCACAGTAGGCTTGTGTAGTATCTAAACAAGATGCACTAATACGAAGTAAGCAAATTAGTCCTCCTTGGATAAAGGAAAGGGCATAAATGGGTCTGTTCACTATCTTTACTTTCTTATCTTATGTGCCACAGCTTGTTCTGTGGGCACACCCATGTGTGAACAAGTGCTGTTCCCACACTCCTCGAAGCCAGTTTATTTAAATCTGGGACAATCTGCTACTTCTTCTTCCTACACTCAGCTGCCAGTTCAGCCTCTTCTGAGGGGAGTGTCTGGGCCCCAAGGTTGAGTTTCCATCCATTTTCCCTAGAACTGCTCTCTCTGAGTGAGGATAGCTGAGCTTTGTCTGACTTTCCAAGCACAAGAGCATCTCTGAAAATGGCCCATTTGGGACTTGTGAAAATTGTGTCTTTTGACTGATTTTTTCCAAATTTCCTTGCTTTTTGAAGTTTGATTATGGCTTTTGCTGGGGTTGGGACTATATAGACTTGTAGCTCTCAACTAGTTAGAAATAATCTATCTCTGTGAGCTGTACTATGGGCCTTGTATGAATGAGGCTTGCCTTTCCTTGAAGGTGAATTAGATATATTATAGTTAGCTATATTATATCTTATATTATTTATATATTATATATTATATATTATATATTATATATTATATATTATATATTAGACAGACATGGGGCAGAGCTGCTACTGGCTCTCACTGTGCCCAGCCGCTCATGAGGTGCCTGGGAGGGATGGCAGGTTCTAGCCCTGGCCTGCCACCCCAGCAGAGCCTCACAACAAGCCAGACGATCCCCCTACTCCAGGAGGGCCTCCATTTTCCACATTCAGACTTCCTCCTCATCAGAATTCCACCCAGCAGACCAGCCTATCACAGCCCAGCTCGCGGCTGCTGCTTGCGGCGCGGATCTTCAATAAATGCTGGATTTTGAGATGACTACAAGAGTATGCCACCCACACGGCAGAGCCTGGCAAGCTACCCGTGTCGTATTTGATATGCCAGATACCAGTAACAATTATAGACCTCATTCCCATGACCTGATGGAATGGTTTGAGGCTCTTTATGTTCCTGGAGAAAGCAGGTGCCCTTGGGCTCTACTAGCATGAGACAGGTCATATGGAGATGTTACTGGTGCCCGCTCGAGCAAATTGAAGATGAACGGGAAGACAGTGATACAGTGATATTATATATTATACAATATGCTATATATTATATATTATATTGTATATTGTATATTATATACTATATTACATATTATATATAGTTAATATAATATATTATATTCTGAATTATGAACAATTCAGAACATATGTGCAGATGCATTGTGTCCAAATTAAATCAGGTTTTGGGGTTGGGAGCAGTCTACCCAGGTTTTGTCCCTGGCATTACATATCATCCTCTGAGACGTGCCAGGAGTGATCCTTGAGCATAGAGCCCTTGAGCACCATTGAGAGTGCTCCCAACTCCCTTAATAAAATCTAAACAAATGGAACCAGATTTTTTCCTTGTTTTAAGGTAAAATAGTTTTATTTAGAGAAAAATGAACCTTGGATGGTGCTCAATACTCAACAAATAGTTCTCAGGGGCAGTCCCTGGTTCAATGCCAAGAGGAAACCCTGGTAGTTCTCAGAGTGTGTGTATATTGTGTCAGAGAACTAGGGTTGGCCACATAGTGGACCAAAGTATAAACCTCTGTACTGCCTCTTGGACAGCCGAAACTGTTTCATTTGGTTTCATTTACAGGCCACACACATATTTTCTGGATCTGGTCTCTAAATGAAGAGCCTGGAGACCTCAGGTCTCTACATGGTCTCCTAATGAAACATATCAGGAAGACCAGAGTTTGCCATATTTGAGCCAGACCACTGCAGTGCCTGTGGTGGCAATATCCTGGCCAACTTGCAGAAGCTGCTGCAGATAACAGCAATCAAAGCTTTTTCCTACACATCAAAGGGGATACCAGAAATTGTGGATACCGGAACTGACTAATGCGTATCGAGATCAGGCACTCTTAGAGCTTTGTTGGCCAAGTGGCTGAAAGGGCCTTGTCAGCCACCAGCTTCTCATTGCTTCTCGTTCCTTCCGGTCCCTACCACCAACCACCTTCTATCTCCAACTTCTGGTACCCCCTCGGGTTTACTGTAATGTGCTTCACCAAATATGATCATAGCTAAAGAGACATGGAGATGTTAGGCGGTGCTATGAAAATAAGTGTTCCCATGACTGCCTATGCTTCAGCATCACATAGCAAGCTGGCAATGAAAGAAAATTCACTCGTAAGGCCTGAGAATATAGCTCATACATAGAGCCCATGCTGAGAAAGTAGCCATGCTGAGAATGTAGCCCACACACAGAGCCCATGCTTTGGGACAAGGTCCTAGGCTGAATTCCCTGGACTTCATTATTAAAAAACAAACACACAGTTTCATTTTTAGGACCTATTGGCAATTTTATCCACTTCACAGAAGCCTGGATGTTCAAAAGTGGGAAAATTATTTTGCATTGAAATTTAAAAATGTTTGCTATGCACACATATTGTTACTTATTTGAGGAATTAACACTAGAGTAGTACCCCAATCCAAAAGAAAAAAGTAGAAATTTGATAACTTTCAGGTCTGTGTAGTAGAAAAAAGAAGATTCTGAAATCATCAAATAATACAAAAATTTCAGTTTCAAACAAGTTCAATTGGTTGATCTTGTAGTGATTGAAAGAGATCAAAGCTCACAAACCTTTCAAGCAACGAAAAATAAGTAAGAATACCCGAATGGTATCACCACCACGGGAATGGTGAAGGCACAATGAGTGTTAGTAAGAGCTGAAAGGGTTTTTGTAAAAGCAGATACATCTAGCTAATTTCAAAATTATTAAAGCCTTAACTACTAACATGGGTAAATTTGAGTTATGCCACCATGAGACAAGAGCAACCATGTTTCTTGTGAAGTTTACTAGAAATTGTAATGTTGATATACTTCTTGAAATATTGGTAAAAGAACTTCTAATGTTTTTGAGGAGCAGCAATGACACAGAAGAAAATTGGAAAATATCAGCAAGAACTAAAAATTTTTCATATGAAAATCTGAAATAAAACCAATCAGCAAAAAAATCCTCAAAATTGTCAGAAGCTATCACATCCTACATAAGTTGCTATAATTCTTATAACTACTTGTTTCTTTAAATGAGTATTTTGACAAATAGATTAGTAAACATGGTAATCTTAGATTTTGCATATTGAAACTCCTGAGGTATCTAGAGTTGCAAGGTACATGCAATAGACTTATCTCCAGTTTCCAGGGAAATGAATTCTGTTTCATAATAAAAGGAGCAAAGTTTATTTCTGAATTGTTGCATGTTCCTTGGAAATCCAAAGACCAGATGATTCAAATTCATGTGCGACATTGAGAGGCATGACCCAAGTATTGACAAATTATATTAATTAAACGGTATCAGATTAAAAAATGTTATGTACCTGATTGCCAGAACACCTACTATCAAGCTTTTCAGAAACTCACAGAATGTCAGTTGAGCTCTTATGGAGAAGAAATAAATCCAAAGCTAGAGAGCTCCAAGTGCCAGTTGTATATGAGAAAATTGTCACCTCCAGATCTAGGATGGTATTTGGCACATGGTATGACATATGTCATCTTCCCTGCAAGCACTTTCTTATGCATATGGTCCCTCCAGCTAGCGAAGCCCATCCACAGTCTATTTTATCAATAGTGGAGACAGCCAGACTGAAAATAATTTTGAAAATCAACCTATCTTTGACCAAGACAGCAGTACATATTTTTCAGATACACTTTTTCATAGTCATTATTACATAAAATATTATATACTGAAAGTAGAGGAAAGTTCTGGGTTTGGATAAAAAATGATATTAATCAGAACTTTGGAGTTTCTATAAAATATAAGGGATTTTTCTTTATATTTTACACATTCCATACTTGGCTAATTATAGAGAAAAACCATATTTTCCAACTTGAATATTGTTGATAATATTGTTACCTTTTTGATTTGTAGTATTAGGAGTTTTGTTGGTCAATGTGATTTAAAGTAATAACTTTCAAAAGGCACAATTTTTTATTTTTTATTACCATTATTATTATTATTATTATTTAACAATTACAAAAATGTTCATGTTTGTGTTTCAGCCATACAGTGTTCCAGCACCCATCCCTCCACCAGTGCCCATTTCCCACTACCAATGTCCCCAATTCCCTCCCCCTCCCCTAGCCTGCCTCTGTGGCAGGTTCTCCATCTTTTTTCTCTCTTTCTCTTTCTCTCTTCCTTCTCTTACATATTGTGGATTGTAATACATATACTTAGAGGTTATCCTGTGTATCTTTTTGCCTGTATTGAATAAGGCACAAAAGAAAACTTTTATTAAAGATCCATGATTTACAAAGTTACTGATAGTTGCATTTTAGACATACAATAATTCAACACCTATCCCTCCACCAGTGTTTCCAGATTTCCTCCCCATCCCAACCCTCACTCCAATCCTGCCTGTCAACTTGACAGGCACATTACAGAGTTTCAATGGTTGCTGCTTAGAGCTCATGTTTTCAGTTATGTTGAATCTGTGTTTTGGATATATGGCTATACCCCTCACTCATAGCACTGGTTTAATTGAAGCCCTAATAATATCTGTTAACTCATTACTTTGTGTTCTCTTCTTCGTTCCTTGATTTCTTTCCTTCTCTATGTCTCCTCTCTAAACATTGGGGTCGAGGATGACCTAAGCATCCCCATTTTACTTTAATCCATCCAGCAGTCTATATTCCACAGTTAAGTGAGATCATCCACTGTTTGTCTTTCTTCTGGCTTACTTCACTCAACATATCTTCAAGCTCCAAACAGGTTGCAGCAAATTACATGATTTCATCATTCCTTGTACCTGCCTGGTATTACATTGTGAGTATATATACCATTGTGAATGGGTTATGGATGATAACCCATTCATCTGTTGCTAGACACCTAGGTTGATTCCATAACTTGGCTATTGTACTGAGTGCAGCCATGAATAATGGTGTGCATATGTCCTTTTGAGAGAATGTTTTTATGTCCTGGGGATAGATGCCCCAAAGTAGAATTGCTGGGTCATGTGGCAGTTCAATTTTAAGATTACTGAAAACTCTGAATACTGTTTTCAGCAGGGGTTGAGCCAGACAGCATTACTACCAGCAGTGAATGAGCGTTCCTTTTCAACACATCCCTGCCAACAGATTGTTCTTGGTATTTCTGATATGTGCCATTCTCACTGGTATGAGATTGTGGTCTTGATTTGAATTTCTCTGCTGATGAGTGATGCTGAGCAATTTTCATGTGCCTACTGACCATCCCCTTGGTAGAGTTCTTGAATTTTTTATGTTGATATTTGTGAGTATTTTACATATCCTAGATAGCAAACCTCTATCTGATATGTTCAATGCAAATATTTTTCCCCATTCAGTTAGCTGTCTTTTGGTTTTAGTCATTGTTTTTTTGTAAAGGCACACATTTCTTTACTGTGTCTCTTCACTTCAATAAAGTGAAATTATATTAAATAATATAAAAATTGAAATATGTTAAGTTAAGTTGACTCCCTTTCCATAGGTTTTTCCATGAGGAAAAGAATATATATATATATATATATATATATATATATATATATATATAAAATGAGGTACTATATAAGGTCTAATTTGATTGCTTTTAGAAAAGTGTAGGGACATACTTTTAGAAACTGAAAGAACTTTATTTAAATGCTCCTTTTAATAGTAGGAAGATGTTTTTTCAAAAGTGCATTTTACTCAGCATGGCAGGTAAATTTCTACAGACATTAGGAGAGCTCACAGCTAAACTTCAATTACTATATTTAAATGTTGGAAAGGACCAATGAGTTATTTTGAATATCAAATAAATGGGATTCATAAATGCCCAACAGTTCAGAAAACAAATTTTTTTTTTTGTTTGAAAGAAAAATCGAACTTCCTAGGACTACTAACGAAACCTGGTGAGAGGATTTGCAGAAGAGGACTTTTACCACCAATCTGGGAATTCAGGCCATCTAGACTTTGGTCATCTGCAGTGGGATTTCTCCGTCATGATTTCTATGGTGGTGCCGTGTTTGATGCTGAACTTCCCGCATAGGCAGAAGACATTTAATTCCATCTTGTATGTATATTGTTTTTGGCAGTTACAGTGACTGTCATAAGAGACTGCTCAGATATTCTAGTTCTCCTTCTTCTGTTTCTGTGGTGGAATCACACAGGCCTCCCAACTTAAAATTAGTCAGGACCATGTGACTTGACGCTGAAGAATGAAATGTGATTGGAAGGAATGTCTCTTTTGGGGGTGGAAGCGTTAAAAGGCAGTGTGCCATTTGCTATGTTTACTTTCTCTCTGTCACACGGATGGGCAACTCTCTGGATGGAAGAGTCTTTGTCACATTGCTTCCCAAAGAGAGAGCTCATGGAGCCCCCAGGGGACTCAGTGGGTATCTGAAATAAATCTTTGCTGTTTTAAGCCACTAACATTTAAAAGATTGCTTATTCCACAGAATAATGTTGCTTGTTCTGACTCAATTTAACAATAATAAAGTAATAGTAATAGCAAATTAGCTTTCCCCAAAAAGAAAACCAATAGCCCCCTCTATTTATTTGCTAATGAAACATTTGTTATATGTTATGAGAAATAAATATATTCATACATGTGTATCTATATCTATATCAGTGAGAAAATTAATGTTAGGCAGTACTTTATGAAATTGTGTCTAAAATTATGGTGATATAACATTTAGTCTGTATCATGTTATTTCAGTAGATTGGCATCAAAAACATGTTCATATATATTTCTATATATAATCTCTATAAATTTCCAGTAGAAAATATTTCAGGGTTTGCAGACCTTATTGATCTCTCTCTTGGCTACTTATTCTGTTACTGGAGCCAGAAAATAAATGTAGACAATATGTAACTAAATGGGCATGACTGGGTTCCAACAAAAATTTATTTATAAAAGCAGGTGTGGGCCTGATTTAACCTACTGGCTACCATTTGCTAAATTATATTGCTAAATAATGATATATTTCTGAGGCCTAGTTAATTTATTACTGGTACCTCATTATTGCCTACATAACCTGAGCAGTGTTTTTATTTAAGAGGAATTCATTTTCTCTTTTCACTTCTTTTTTTGATTTGGGGAACACCCTTAGTGGTGCTTAGGGGTTACTCCTATGCTCAGAAGTGACTCTGGATGTGCTTGTGGTGTCAGGATTCAACCGGACTTCAAGCAAGGCAAGCACCTTACCTCCTGTGCTGACTCTCTGGATCCCAGAAATCCCATAAAAAAAAGCCTGTTCAAACTCAGGCTTTGGTATAGTTGCTGTCTATCACTGTCACTGTCTTCCCATTGTTCATCGATTTGCTCGAGTGGGTGCCAGTAACACCTCCTTCCTCAAGGAGATCTCCTTCCTCCAGGGACAGGAAGAGCCTCAAACCATTCTTCAGGTCATGGAATTGAGGTCCATAATTGTTACTAGTTTTTGGCATAACAAATAACAAATAAAACATGGGTAGCTTGCCAGGCTCTGCCATATAGGTGGTATGCTATCAGTAGAACTCTCATCTCGAGCATTTACTGATGAAACTTACAGGGGAAAGAAAGATCAGGATTTCTCTTGGATGGAGCTCCGAGGAACTATAGGAACTGACCTATATCTATGGTATAGGTAGTATAATCATCATTTATGAATAACTTATATTTGTAGCAAGATAGATGCTGATACAGGGTGTGATTTAATTAATAAATCACATTTTCAATGATTTCAACATTTTAACAGCTGAGATTATACCAACACATTGCAGCTAAAGGCTTGTTGGAGTCCAAATAGCAATTTGCAGATGGGAAGGCTACAGCTCTGACCTTCTGTGGCCCACCTATTGCTGTTTATTTCTATTATACACTGACTTCTAAATGACTAGAATGAGTTCAGAGGGATTGGGCCAAGAATCTTAAACAGGTTTCCTGACTTTATTTAAAGACTGCAGAAACTAACTTTAGTTAATGTCGAATAGAGCAGATGTTAAATGAGTTTATGTGAATATACGCAGTGTTTTAAACCCCAGTTTAAGGTTTTCTTTTTTCAAGGTAGAGAGAAAAGGAAGATATAGAGTCCTGCTATTATCCTAATTTATGATGTTTACTTATTCCTACCTATCTGACTAATGCGCCTTTTGTTCTCTTTATATTTCTTGGTTTCTCTCTACTACCTCTTTGTCCCCAAGAGCTGCAAACATGAGCTGATTAATACTCAGTCTTCTTAGCTGCTGTGATCAGTGGAGGTAATCTCTCATAGCACGTTGATATCTAAATCAACACAATACATCTAAATCACCTTTGCTAATCTGTTGGAATTTGTTTAGTGTCTCCTTATATCTCTGCTACAACAGTAAATGTAGAAAAAGAAATACTCAAGACATAAAGATCGCAGAATCCAATTCAGTAAAAAAAGAGCTTTTGCAGGGTGGAGCGATAGGTAAGATGCTTGCCCTGAATGAGCCCAATCCCTGCCACTTGTCTCTGGCTCCCCAAAGACTCCCAGGACTTATTCCTGGACACAGAGCCAGGAATGGCCCCCGAGCACTTGTGGGTGTGGTTCAAAGACACACCACTCATTTCCCAAAATAAAGAATAACTTTGCATTTACAGTTTTTTTTTTAATTAATTAATTTTTTTTTTTTTTTTTTTTTGGGTCATACCCGGCAATACTCAGGGGTTTCTCCTGGCTCTGCACTCAGGAGCTACTCCTGGCCGTGCTCAGGGGACCATATGGGATGCCGGGGATCGAACCGGGCTGGCACAAGCCGGCCACGTGTAAGGCAAATGCCCTACCCGCTGGGCTATCGCTCCGGCCCCTGCATTTACAGTTTAAACCACTTAATCGAAGTCTTAAATAGTTTCTTTGGTTTGTGTTATAGTAAAATGAATTTCTCCCACATTCTTCAGCTTATGTGAATGTTTTCCTATTATATTTCATACTCAATTTCTTTATACATAATGTATGTGGAGAAGAAAAAGACTGTGGGTTGCGGAGGGAAAAGCATCTTTTAGACCTCTGAAGTTCAATTGCTTTCTTGCAACTTGGTGTCATTTTCTTTCTTGGGCAGGGTGTCCATGGCCTGTCTGTGCCAAACTAGGTCCCCTGGCCCCTGTGCAATACTGATTGTGACCCTTACAGCAATAAAAGAAAAAAATCCCCCAAACAAAAAGTGAGTTTAAATTCTTGAAGGCCTAGATTGTTCACTGTCACTGTATCACTGTCTTCCCGTTCATCATCGATTTGCTTTCGAGCGGGCCCCAGTAACATCTCCATATGTCCTGTTTCATGCTAGTAGAGCCCAAGGCATCTGCTTGCTCCAGGAACATAAAGAGCCTCAATCCATTCTGGAATGAGGTCTATAATTGTTACTGGTATTTGGCATATATATCAAATACAACACGGTGATACAAATATCACTAGATTGTTAATGATAGCCAAATTTGGATTACGTACTTATAATTTGCACGTTTGGTCATAGATGGATTTGATCACAATTGTCTGTCATAGTCTGAATAATGATTATCCATTGATGATACCCAGATCCCAATGCCTGGATCCCATGAATGTGTTATTTTATTTTATTTTATTTTATTTTATTTCTTTTTTTGCTTTTTGGGTCACACCCGGCAATGCTCAGGGGTTACTCCTGGCTCTGCACTCAGGAATTACTCCTGGCAGTGCTCGGGGGGACCATATGGGATGCCAGGGATCGAATCCGGGCTGGCACAGGCCGGCCTCATGCAAGCAACGCCCTACCCACTGGGCTATTGCTCCGGCCCCATTATTTTATATTACAAAGGGGATTGTGGATAAGTGATTTACTTGTGATTTAAGATGAGAATACCTTGAACACTTTGGTTGGATCTTCTGATTCCATAGTTCTGAAAGATAAGGTGAAATTTAGATTAAAAGAAAGAGATGGTCATGGAAGTAGAAGCTGGAAAAATGTGCTTGATAAGGAAGAGACCATGAGCGAAGGAACGCTGGCAGCCCCTGGGAGATACTGCCTGGCCTAGGCTCTAGGATTCTTGGTTTTAGACCCTTCACTGCCACCAATTGTTGAGTCATTATTCAAGTCATTATTCAAGTCATAATAGAAGACTTTCAGAGTTACCTTTTTAGATTATTAAAGCAAGCAAGCTTGAATCCCACAAGGAGTGCTTACAAGTCAAAGAACCAGTCTGTTTTTCAACTGCTAGAACACATGATTTAGCAAAACATTTTTCTTAATTACTCATAATTTCATGTGTTCTCTCCACTTCCCCAGGGTAACTGAGTTCTTGGAGATGTTACTAAATTTTTAGAATCATCTTCTTGTTTTAATTATTTTGTAGGTTGTTCCCTTGATCCTGTGTTTTCTTCTAGTTTTCTATGAAATTTAAGGAACATGACATAGAAGTAGGAGCTGTTTGTGTGTGTGTGTGTGTGTGTGTGTTGTTAGTGTTATGAGAGCTAGAAGAAGTGGGCTTGCATCTTCACTTCAAGTTAGCACAGAAAACCTTCCGTACTTTCCAGGGTCATTTCTTCTGCATGGTCTGAGATGGGGCCAGGGGCTAAATACATCTGTATCACTGTATCACTGTCTTCCCATTCATCATCGATTTGCTCGAGCAGGCACCAGTAACATCTCCATATGTCCAGTCTCATGCAAGTAGAGCCCAAGGGCACCTGCTTGCTCCAGGAACATAAAGAGCCTCAAACCATTCCATCAGGTCATGGGAATGAGGTCTATAATTGTTACTGGATTTGGCATATCAAATACGACACAGGTAGCTTGCCAGGCTCTGCCGTGCGGGTAGCATACTCTTGTAGTCATCTAAAAATCCAGCATTTATTAATGAACCACGCGGCCGCTTGTGACTGCGCAAGCCGGCTGTGATAGGCTGGTCTGCTGGATGGAGTGCTGACGAGGGGAAGTCTGGATGTGGAAAATGGAGGCCCCTCATGGAGTGGGGGGTCGTATGGCTTGTTGTGAGGCTCTGCTGGGGTGGTGGGCCAGGGCTAGAACCTGCCATCCCTCCCGGGCGCCTCATGAGCGGCTGGGCACAGAGCCAGAAGCAGCTCTGCCCCATGTTTGTGAGTCTCTGGATCAGCATACCTGGGCTGGATTTAAAAAAAGACTGCTTCAGGGTGGATCTCGATGAGCCGGGCTGTGATCGGACTCGCCCCTCATCAGAACTGCACCCAGCAGAACAGCCTTGTCTGCTGGGTGCAGTTCTGACGATGGGCGAGTCGGATGTGGAAAATAGAGACCCCTCATGGAGTGGGGGGTTGTCTGGCTTGTTGTGAAGCTTTGCTGGGGTGGCGGGCCAGGGCTAGAACCTGTCATCCCTCCCAGGCGCCTCATGAGCGCCTGGGCACAGGGAGAGCCAGTAGCAGCTCTGCCCCCATGTCTGTGAGTCTCTAAATACAAGGGAAATAAAAGTCTACTCTGAAAAGCAAAGCTGGTGAGAGGACAGGATCCAAAATAGCAAATTCTCTCTCTCTCTCTCTCTCTCTCTCTCTCTCTCCCAATCTCTCTCTCTCTCTCATATTTTGGACCACACCGGTGGTGCTTGGGGTTACTTCTGGCTCTGTACTCAGGGATCAATATCAGTGGACCCTGGGGACTATATGTGGTTTTGGGAATCAACCAGGCGGGTCACTGCCTGCTCTATGATCTGTCCCATCTTCTACCCCTTCTCTTGACTCAAGAGACTAGTGATCCTCTCCTGTTGCTAAAAAGGAGATTCGTACTCTGTTTTATAATCAACCATTTCTTACACTTGTCCAGGCTCAAGATACAAAGGACTTTGAAAGTTGGGATCACCTTAGGAGTTTCTAGGACACTTACTTAATAATCAATATTGCTCCAACTCTTGCTGGATGGACCCACAGACTGCACAGCCTGTGACCGCAAACCAAGCATTTTGGGTAGAATCAGCCTGCTGGTTTTTTTGTACCAGGCCTGTTAGCTGGCTTTAGTTTTCACTGAGTCCCCAAAGGACTTCTTATCCTAAAATACTAGAGATGCTAAAAAAAGTTCCAAGTGTAGATTCCATTGAGTGCTTTTTTTCACCTACCTACCTGCTCTTCCTTCTTGCTGTCCATTTAGCAGTGGCGGAAGTCTGTGTTTCCTTTTCTACCTTTTTAAAAAATTTTTTTGTTGCTTTTTTTTTTTTGGGGGTCACACCCGGCAATGCTCAGGGGTTTCTCCTGGCTCCGCACTCAGGAATCACTCCTGGCGGTGCTTGGGGATGCCGGAGATCAAACCCGGGCACGGGCGGGCAGCATCTAAGGCAAGCGCCCTACTCGCTGGGCTATCGCCCCAGCCCCCATTTAATTTTTTTTTAATTTTATTATACCACCATGAGATATACAATTACAAAACTGTTCATGATTAGGTTTCAGTCACACAGTGTCTCCTGCACCCATCCCTCCACCAGTGCACATTTCCCACCACCAATGTCCCTCGATTCCCTTCTCCCTCTCCAGCCTGCCTCTATGGCAGGCACTTTACCTCTTCTCTCTTTCTCTCTCTCTTTCTCTTTCTCTCTCTCTTTCTCTCTCTTCTCTTACACATTGTGGCTTGCAATACATACATTTAGAGGTTATCTTATATATCACTTTGCTACGTTCAATGCTCAGTTCTAGGTATTGTCGTTTCCAATAATTATTAGCACACTGGTCCCTTCTTTCTACTAGGTTTTAAAAAATGTTTGATTTGGAAAGTAGTGTATGATTTGGTGCCCGAGGGACAGATCATTTACTTGTACATCACTGCTGAACTTTAAAACTTTACACATGATGGAAAATGGAGGTACCCGTAGGAAAGAGTTGGGGTCGTTGAGGACTTACACTCACTGGATATATGTCCTCCAATGAGATGTGATTATTTCCCTCGAGCAGTTTGAGACCTTATTGTGGAGGCAAATGGTTAATGCTTTGGAAAGACCTGATGGCAAAACAGGAGTCCTTTTGGTCATATGCTTAGGATGGGATGAAAAAACTAAAGAGCAAGAGAAGAGTTAGAGAGATGGCACAGCGTTTTCAGATAGCCATGGGTAGACTGATACTTGAAGTACAGGGAAGATTCTGTACTTTGGGTATTAAAAGGAGAGAAAAGAGCCAAGACACTAGGAGATGTCACCCACCATTCAGAGCACCTCACGTCCCCAAGTTTGAGATGGTTCCAGTTTATCTGTTGCCAAGGTCCCTTTGCCATCTAATCGGAGGGCTGGTCTCTACAGTGTCTCTTCGCTCTGAGATGCTCAGGGAAACACCCGTTTGCTTTCCAGGTGGGGGCCCAGCTTTTTCCTCTTTTGTGCCAGCCTGAGCTGACGAACAGACTCTTCCCCACCAGGCGCAGACTAACAGGCATAGCATCCTGTCACTTTCCACTTAGCATTTGCTTCAAATAGATGGGAAAAAATATGTTCTAGCAACGGGAAGTTTTGCAGAGTCAAGAAAACCTGTGTTCTAGTTCCCTGCATGGCTTTCCGCCAGGCCCTGCTCTCTTGATCTCTCCCCAAGTCTCATAATTGGCCAGGAGGCATAACCTGGACACGCCCCTAACATAGTCCCTTCCCTCCCTTCCTCTTTCCCTCCCTTCCTTTCTCTTTCTCTCCCTCCCTCCCTCCTTTTCTCCCTCCCTCCTTTTTTCCTCCCTTCCTCCCTCCCTTCCTTCCTTCCTTCCTTCCTTCCTTCCTTCCTTCCTTCCTTCCTTCCTTCCTTCCTTCCTTCCTTCCTTCCTTCCTTCCTTCCTTCCTTCCTTCCTTCCTTCCTTCCTTCCTTTCTTCCTTCCTTCCTTGCTTCCTTCCTTCCTTCCTCCTTCCTTCGCTCCTTCCTTTTTTTCCTCCCTCCCCTCCCTCCCTCTCTTCCTTCCTCCCTCCTTCCCTCCCTCCCTCCTTCCTTCCTTCCTTCCTTCCTTCCTTCCTTCCTTCCTTCCTTCCTTCCTTCCTTCCTTCCTTCCTTCCTTCCTTCCTTCCTTCCTCCTTCCTTCGCTCCTTCCTTTTTTCCTCCCTCCCTCCCTCCCTCCCTCTCTTCCTTCCTCCCTCCTTCCCTCCCTCCCTCCCTCCCTTCCTTCCTTCCTTCCTTCCTTCCTTCCTTGCTTCCTCCTCCCTCCCTCCCTCCCTCCCTCCCTTCCTTCCTTCCTTCCTTCCTTCCTCCCTCGTCCCTCCCTCCTCCCTCCCTTCCTTCCTTCCTTCCTTCCTCCTCCGTCCCTCCCTCCCTCCCTCCCTTCCTTCCTTCCTTCCTTCCTTCCTCCCTCCCTCCCTCCCTCCCTCCCTCCCTTCCTCCCTCCCTTCCTTCCTTCCTCCCTCCCTCCCTCCCTCCCTCCTCCCTCCCTCCCTCCCTCCCTCCCTCCCTTCCTTCCTTCCTTCCTTCCTTCCTTCCTTCCTTCCTTCCTTCCTTCCTTCCTTCCTTCCTTCCTTCCTTCCGTCCTTCTTTCCTTCCTTCCTCCCATTTTTTCTTAAATGTTCAACCATTTATGGTCCCTAACCTGACATTTGAAAATGATTTCTTTTCCCTTGTGTTGAAAATGGGACATGCTCACAAAACCCACACCTGAGAAGTAGAATTAAAGCAGGTCACACCAGATTCTGTTTGGGGCACAGATGCCTAATTATCTTCTAAGACTTATAGACCTTTCAGATGAAAAACCTAATTTTAATTTTTGGAAATGAACTTCTGTGCCAGAATCAAACTGTGTTTCAGGCTGAGTGCTCTTATTAGAATGAAAGGAATCCTCAGGCTGTGCAGGGTGGGGCGGATGGGCGGTGGTCCGCAACCTGCAGCTCCTGTCCCGGTTTCAATAGGCATCTCCATAGACTCTCCCTAATCCATCTCCTTCCGGCTCTTAGCAGGCTTGGTTTCCAAACACTGCACTCAGAAACACCCTCAAGTTGAAATAAATATAAGCTCTTCAAGGCAGCACAGAGCCCCCCCCACATTCCATTTTCACAAGGTGTTTTTTCCTAACTCTCCTCTTCTGTGTACCGTTTTGAGCGCTAAGTATATTATTCCGTTTTGTTTATTCGAAACACTCCTGTGTGATGATTCTAGACTACATCTGTGCCCATTTGATCTGACAGGCTTCACTGTCCAATTTCCAACAACCTACTGGGATGAAGCCACCTGAATTTAGTCATTCCAGAGCCAGACTGATTAGTTTCTCCCTAAATTGCTTGACTCTCTTCCTTTGCTCATTATATTGCTATTCATTCAGTAGCTTAAACTAAGAGCCTTAAACTCACTTTTGACCTGTTCTTCACTCTCCTTTTTCCTTTCAGCCTCTCCTTTCCCACAGTGCTCTAGTTCATTTCAAACTTCGTTTTTATACCTACATAACACCATGGTGACCTCATTTCTTTTGTTCTCACCAACATATTCTTCATCCAGGCTCAAATAAAACATTGTCTCCCTGAACAAATCTGTTCCTGATAGTGTCTTTCCCAAATCCAATAACTCAATTAAAAACCCTATTTTCGAACCTGGATTAATTATTATTGCTATTATTTTGTTTGGGAAGGCACATCCAACTGTGCTCTGGGCTTTACTTCTGGCTCAGTGCTCAGGTCTCTCTTCTAGAGAGCTCCGGAGACCATATGTGATGCCAGGGGATTGAACCAGGGTCACCCGTGTGCAATGTAAGTGCCCTACCTGTTGTACTATCTGTTCCTCTCCTGGATTATGGATCATGTGCGTTTTGAACCCAGATACTTTACTTTACAGCATTATTGTGTACAGTGTACTGTAGACAGATAAAACTGGTCAATCTCTCCTTCAGTACAGTGTTCTTATATTGGGGGAGGTTGGACCACACTTGGTGCTTAGGGGTTTCCCCTTAGCAATTTGCTTAGGAATCACTCCTGGTGGGCTCCAGGGACATTATGGGGTGCTGGGGATCAAACTTGGGTTGGGTGCATTTAAGGTAAATGCCTAACCCTCTATTCTATCTCTCTGGCCCCTGTTAAGCCTTTTAGTTGCTTCTAATTTTGACTTGGCATTCTCTTGACCCCATGGTAAAATCTTATTGATTCTGATTTTTCACTCCTTTGATTTCTCTTTGTTACTGCAATGCCTCAAGGCTGCACACACTTTCTTGTTTCTGCATGCTCAATAGCAATGCTCACTCAGGACATGCTTTACAGTTGAAAGACTTGAGTGCCTGCTGGCCGGCCATCACACTCCTTTTTGTTGTGTGGCTCTTGCACTCTGGTGGTAGTGGCCTCTGGCTTTATACACCATTGTACATTCATTATGCTGCTCGCAAAGTTGCTGGGAGTCACACTCCTGGCCTCAGTACTGGAACATCCATTTAGTTGAGATGCTTCTGGAAGTCACACACTCTAGTTGGGGCTCCCACACATTGGGCTGAATTGCCCCAGGAGTTCCAAGCTCTGCTGCAGCATCTAGGGTTTCCAGCAGTGGATTAATTTCTGTTTGATTTCCAGGGCTGCATTTGGCACATGTGGGAAGCACTTGCATCACTTGTCTTCCTGTTGGTCTTCGATTTGCTTGAGTGGGAGCCAGTAACATCTCCATTCATTGGGAATGAGGTCCATTATTGTTACTGTTTTTGGCATATCGAATACATCACAGGTAGCTTGCTAAGCTCTGCCATGGCTCTGGGTTCATCCCAGGGGGGCCCAGTCTTTTTCCATGTCAGACCATCAACCATCCATGGCCTACGGGGGCAGAGCCCTGGGTGTAGACAAGCCTGTCTCCTGTTTGCCACCTGTCAGCGCAGCTGGACACTGCAGCCACACCTGCAACACCTTGAGGGGCAAGACCCTAAGAACTGTTTTTTTGCTTTTGTTTTTCTTGGGGGGTCACATCAACCATATTCAGGGCTTATTCCTGGCTCTACACTCAAGAATTACTTCTGGCATTGCTCAGGGGACCATATGGGATGCCACAGATCAAACCCAGGTCAGCAATGTGCAAGGAAAGCACACTATCCACTTTACTATCTATCTGGCACAAGAATCTTTAACACACATAAAATATCATTTTATAACTATCAGACACAAAATAATTCCTCCCTTCCTCCCTTCTTTCCTCTTCATTTCCTTCCCTCCCTCCTCCTTCTCCCCTCCTTGCTTCATTCTCACCGGAAATAACTCTCCCCAAATGGAAAACACCTCTAACAAAAATCCTGCATAGCATGTTAAATAGGCTGAGCTTCCCTCCTAAGACAACGATTGAAAGACACCATGTTAGGGTGGTGAAGCTCACTAGGAAAGAGTATTGAAGCCAACTCCTCCAGCCCGTCATGGGCTCGCATGGGGCACAGAAACAGCAGGCAGGCAATGTGTTTTTCATTCTTGATGCATGGAGATGACATGTGGCTGTTCAGTTTGAACAAATGTTCCTGGAATGGTTCAGAGGCAGCCCTCTGTTAAATACATTCATAAGAGTTTACAGTCTGATCTCTCAAGTCTAAGAATACTTGCTTTAATTGTGAAATCCTGGGGTTTCGGCTGTGTATATGACGTTGCACTTTTTTGTGTGTGTGTTGTGAAACTAAATAATCTGATTACTAAAATCTGGAAGAAAACAAACCAAATAACCAAAATCCTTTTTTTGTTGTGGTTTAGTTTTTTTGCCTATTTTTGGTGGTCCTCAGAAGTTACACATGACTGATTTTGGGGAGGTTCCCGGAGGCTGTGGGGACCATGTTGTCAGGTACTGTATTGGTACCTTCTGCATGCAAAGCATGTGCACAGCACATTTAGCCATCCTGTTTGCCCTCAGAAGTCACAAAATATTTGATTTTGTTTTGGGGACTACACCAAACTGTGCCCAGGGCTTCCTCCTAGCTCTGTGCTCAGGGATCCCTCTTAGCAGACCTGGGTAATCATATGGGGTGCTGTGGATAAAACAAACCTGCTGCTTACATGGCAAGCACCTTATCCACTGTACTATCTCTCCAGCCCCTAAAATTATAAAAATCTTAAACAAGCTGCTCGGTTATATGACCTATAAGAGAATGCTGTTTTTCCAAAATATACATTGCCTAGTTTTTCTTTTTTCTTCAGTTAGTCTGAACACATTCAATGGCTAATGCTTCTTTAAAGCTCATTTGCAACACAATAAAATAATTTGCCACTAAAAACCACTGTATCATTAATATTTAGAAGTATGAAATACACTCTTGCAAAATGTATATTCCTGATTTGGAAACACTTCCGCTTGACTTGTGGGAATGTTTGCAATAAATACCGATCTTAAAAAAATAAATAAATACCGATCTTTTATCTCTCCCCAAAGAAAAGATTTTACCCTGCCACTCTCTTTTACACCTCAGATCTGAAAGTTGAGGCTAACACATCACCGTCTTTTTATTTTATTTTTTTTGCTTTTTGGGTCACACCCAGCAATGCTCAGGGTTTACTCCTGGCTCTGCACTCAGGAATTACTCCTGGCGGTGCTCAGGGAAAACCATATGGGATGCGGGGTTCGAACCCGGGGCCAGTCGCATACGAGGCAAATGCCCTACCCTCTGGACTATCACTCTGGTCCCATTGCTGTCCTTTTAGACTATGCACAACACAGAAATAGTCTAAGTGTTGACAGGTTATCATCCAGAGCAGATTTCTGTTACCCTAGTAACTGGGACCAAAGCTCCCTCTCTCTGGAAGAAAGTGGGGTGTATCTAAATTTCAAGGGCACTCACCTAATCCTTTACTGTCGGTGCTATGGCGGGTGCCACAGTGACAGCGTGGAGGCGTTTAATTCTTGCTAGGTTGAGACCCAGTCACATTTTGTCTTTACTAAGACCTCAGGGGATCTTTTGCTACATTGCCCAAATCCCCTCTCAGTTCCCCTACATTTGTTAAACCGAGGTCTAGAGATTACAGTTAAGCCTAGCAGTGCCTGCTGCTCTAATGCTGATCATTAGCTGCCTGTCCAGATGGTCCCCGCTCTCCCTGATGGATCCTAAGCCTAAATTGCTCATCTCGTGTTTCTTGTAGACTGCCCAATATGTTTACTGTGGTCCATTTACAGGAGGGTGACATTAAGCAGATCTGATGCGAACATTCTGGCTCTTGTCCTGATGAGAAAAGTGGAAGCTCCAGGGAGGAATGTGGAGGACACGACCAGTGAGTAAGTTACACCCAAAAGTCCGGCTTTCTGAGGGCTGCTGACTATTTTAGTCATCTGTCAAAGACAGGTAGGAAATGAGGCCCGTGCTCTGCTTCACGCTGGCCTGCAGAAGATTAGCAGCGCAGCAACTGACACCTCAGACTCCTTTGCTTTAAGTCACGGAAACAGCAAGAAACCACAACAGAAAAAAGCCCCATCAGCCTCACTCTTACCTTGAGGTCATTCTCGTAAATGTCAATCACGCTGAGATCAGTGGGGTTTCTGGACACGAGCATCACAAGAGACTTACAACTCACTCTCATGCTGCTTAAAAAGTTGCATTCCCCCTTTTAAAGTTTTGTGCTAATGTCCACTTGATCTCACAGTTCTTTTAAGCTTCGCCTTTCTCCTAGACGGGCTGCCAACTCAGTTAATGCCACGCTCTATTTTCTGAGCTGGGAACTGGCAATGTTAACACCAGAAGTAATTTTCCTCATTTCCTGTTTCTTGCCCTCTTGAAGTGATAGGCAGAGATGACTTGAAGGTACTGAATGACTAAGATTGCACAGACATGTTTGGGGTGGGGACAGCACTGCTCTTTAACAGACAGACTGTCAATTATGTGCATGGAACTTGGCTTTGTGAAATCATGGATCAAGATGCAATAGAATTTCTACAATCAGGAGACACACAGAAAACTACCTGATTCCTTATAATCTGATATTTGGTTATTCTTTTCACATGGGCTAGGGGTATGTGGTTTATAGAAAGCCATTTACTGACCTGGCAGTCAATTTATAGCTATTAATTATAATAATATGCAATTTAAATAATCTGGCCTGCCTTTGCCATGATGGGTTGGAGGATGTAAGAAGAAAAAGCCTAACCTTGCACAATAGGATGCATTAGAAACCAATGTACTGTGTGCTGGGAATAGCGTTATTGTCTTCTTCTGAAACATTACCTATAACTTGTAGCTTTCTAAATCTCTTGGGCTTAAAATATACATATTTATTTTTCCATTGGAAACAAAACAGCCCAGAATATTTCAGCTTCTCCAGATATATGGAAAAACATTTTGTACTTACTCATTTTTATGGCTTTCAATATGTTTTAGGATGGTGAAAATGAATTTTACATATTGGGAAAGAATTATAATTTGAGAGGAAGCAAATTTGGATCGGAAAGCAGTGAGATGGTTTCCCTCTAAGGTTTTTTTTAATGTTCCGTTCAACCTCATCCTTTGATAGCAGTGGCCATGGAAAGAAAGTGTTTGGCGTGCGTGCTTCAAGCCCCTGAAACGAGCCTCCTTTCTCTGGCTTCAAAGTGTAGAAATTGTTCCATCCTCCTTTTCTACTTCAAACCACACTGTCTGGTGGTCAGACTTTGAACTCTGGGTGAGAATAGAATTAGCCTTCAGGAACTTTGACGAGAGATTTATAAAATAAGCAACGAACATTTCTCTTCCCTCCAAAGACTTTTGCTACTATTCCAATATCATCCCTGGTGGGTTATAATAAGCATACTTAAAAAAAAAACCCTTTTGGATCTTCACTGTCCCACTTTCTGGTTTTGAACCGCTACCCAGGAAACCATTATCTCTAAAAACTGTTTCTAGTCTTATAGGAAGGAGGCAAATGTGGGAAGGCTCCCTTGGTCTTCTCTAAAAGGTAGGCTCCCAGTCTAAAAGACACGTAGGAATAGACATGTAGGACTTTTCACCCATTTTCAGCTTTGTAATTCTACTCAATATTGAGATAGCCTTCTTTTTATCACGGCTAGGAAATACTTATTTCTCATGATTTTTCTCTTTTTATTATCTCGGAATTTTAGAATGTCGGGGGTGCCTTTGTTTTCAAGTGATTTTTCTGTTGAACTTCGATAATTTTTGTAGAATGGATGGAAAAAGCTCATCTAATGAAGGGAGCTGGAACTAGATGCTTGGTTTTGAAAAGGGATTTCAGTTTGAATCCCTATTGGAATTCCCAGGTATCCGTGAGAACATCAGGTTTAGCAAACTCAGAGATAAATTTTTGGACATCCTTACCGAACCGTCTCTTTTCCTACCATTCTTATTTAGGAGAAGGAGAAAGACTGGTTCCGATTCCTTCTCCCTTCTCTCCATAGCTAACAGACCTCCACGCCCTGTTGATTCTATTTTCTGCATGTTTCAAACTGTCTTCTTTTCACAGCCCTCTACAAATACCATCATTTTTTTCCTTGATGGGACATATGCAGTAGGTTTCTATTTGAGCAGGTTTCCGGAACCTTTTGCCCTTCGCAGGGTACCACTCAGGATGACCTTGGATTATGTTCTGATGCTTCCAAGGGCTCTCTCTTCCCCATCACTGCAGTTCTCAAGTGCCAGTATATGACAAAATCTTTCCTAGATCTAGTCCCTGCCTCCTTTCAACCTCATCATTCTTCACTCCACTATAATAAACTACACCAGATTTGGCATAGTGAGACTATTTTATTTATATATTCTTGGCATGTGCTATTCCCTCTGTGTGGGAAAAAGAAGAATGTGTGTGTGTGGTATGCTAAAAGGTGATATTGTTAAATGCATCTTAAAGATTAGAAGACTGAGGTTTAATTAGGTTACTTTCCAATTTGTTATTAACGTAGTAATCACCTCGGTTTTTTGGGGGGTTATCTTCTCTTCTTATACAATTCTGGTGGTGCATAAAATGTTTCTGTGATAGACTATTTTTCAAATTTCTCTTTCTAGCCTGGTAAGCATTCCTTCTTTTCTTCATTTGATAGATACTTGTTTTTATGTACTTAAGGTTACAGGAGATCTCATTATAGCTCACTCAGATTCTTTTCCTTTGACAATCAAGATTGAATTCAGAGGACCAAGACAAGAAGACCACATTCATCAGAAAATTTTATTGTGGGAGCAGAAGAAAGGTGGGGTAGTTGGTGCATGGGGTTTCCTTAAGTAGGATAGCCTAGGAAAGGTGGAAACCCTTCTCGTTCATATTTATCTAAGGGGGATGTGAGCACTCTGCATTGAGTTTAAGGCATGCAAGATGGTAAAATAAGGGAGCTTGAAAGAGCTTGTTGAGGTTATTTTCTGCATGTCCTGAAACCATTTTTAGGAACTTGACTCAAGGAATTCTCTTTCTACTCTCACCCTACCTGTCTCCCTTCTGTCGCTACATATCCTAATCAGTGCAATGGTACTGAGAGCCAGGTGTTCTCTGGGTGGGCTCCTTCACCTGAGCATCTTGGCCCTGCTTACTGCTCTGGGACATCACTGGGAGCACAGCAATGGCCATCCACCAGAATTTCCTTTCCCTGGAGAGCCAGATATTTAGTATTTCATAGCATTTTGCTGCATTTTTTTTAACCACTCACCTTGTCTTTCAAAATAATGTCTTAGTTGAATAGTTTTTGTCATGATTGCATCCTAAAAATAGGAACTGTGGGTCTTTCAGAAACAGAACTTGATATGTCTTTTATTTCATCACAGTTTAGGGTACACATTCTTTATTTTTTTAAATTTTTTTTTTATTATACCACTGTGAAACATACAATTACAAAGGTGTTAATAATTGGTTCTTGGTAATACAGTATACCAGCACCCATCTCTCCACCAGTGCCCCATTTCCACCACCAATGTACCCCACCCCCCCCCCCCCCCCCATGCTGCCTTAATAGCAGGTACCCCAGTTTCCTCTCTTTCTCTCTCTGTCTCTCTCTCTGTCTCTGCATCTCTCTCCCTCTTATTTTACACAATGTGGCTAGCCCTGCAGATATTTAGAGTTTATCACTTAAGTCTCTTTGTGTATATTCAATGGTGAGTTTTAATCTGCCATTACCATTTCCCACATATAGTAAAACACTGGTATCTATTTATGTCCTATTAATGAATGCAGTCATTCTATATCTGTCCTTTTCCTTCTGACTAATTTCACTCAGCATGATAGTCTCCATGTCGATCCATTTGCAGGTAAATTTCATAATTTCATCTTTTCTGACAGCCGCACAGTATTCCATAGTGTAGATGAACCACAGTTTCTTTAGCCAGTCGTCTGTTCTCAGGCATTTAGGTTGTTTCCAGATTCTAGCTATAGTGAATATCACAGAGATGAATAAAGAAGTACAGATAGTGTTTCTGCTATGTGTTTTTCGGTCTCTAAGGTATATTCCCAGGAGTGCTATTGCTGGATCAAATGGGAGCTCAATATCTAGTTTTCAGAGGAATGCCCATATTGTTTTCCAAAAGGGTGGACCAGTCAGCACTCCCAGCAACAGTGGATGAGAGTTCCTTTTTCCCCACATCCACGCCAGCACCGGTTGTTCTTGCTGTTTTGGATGTGTGCCAGTCTCTGTGGTGTGAGATGGTACCTCATTGTTGTTTTGATTTGCATCTCCCTGATGATTAAAGATGAAGAACACTTTTTTCATATGCCTTTTGGCCATTCGGATTTCTTCTTTTTTGGAAGCTTCTGTTCATTTCTTCTCCCCATTTTTTGATGGGGTTGGCTGTTTTTTTCTTGTGGAGTGCTACCAGTGCCTGATATATCCTGGATATTAACCCCTTGTCAGATGGGTATTGGGTGAATATCCTTTCCCACTCTGTGGATTGTCTTTGTATCTTGGTCACCATTTCTTTTGAGGTGCAGAAACTTTTTAATTTTATATAATCCCATTTGTTTATCTTTGTTTCCATTTGCTTGGTCAGTGGTGTGTCGTCTTTAAAGATACTTTTAGTTTCGATGTCGTAGAGCGTTTCTCCTATGTTTTCTTCGATGTACCTTATAGATTCATGTCTGATGTTGAGATCTAGAATCCATTTTGATCTGACTTTTGTGCATGGCATTAGAAGGAGGTCTAAGTTCATTTTTTACGTAGCTGCCCAGTTTTCCCAGCACCATTTGTTGAAGAGGCTTTCTTTGCTCCACTTAATATTTTTTGGCTCCTTTATCGAAGATAAAGTGGCTGTATATTTGTGAGTGCATTTCAGGATACTCAGTTTTATTCCATAGGTCTATGGGTCTGTCTCTATACCAATACCACACTGTCTTAATTACAACTGCTCTGTAGTAGAGCTTGAGGTTGGGGAAAGTGATACCTCCCATCTTCTTTTTCCCAAGGATTGCTTTAGCTATTCGTGGAGTTTTATTACTCCATACAAATTTCAGGAGTGTTTGTTCAATTTCTTGAAGAACATCATGAGTATCTTTATAGGGACCGCATTGAATCTGTATAAAGCTCTAGGGAGTATTACCATTTTGATAATGTTAATCCTTCCGATCCATGAGCAGGGAATGTGTCTCCATTTCCTCAGGTCTTCTTTTATTTCCTGAAGTAACGTTTTGTAGTTTTCTTTGTAGAGATCCTTTACATTCTTTGTCAAACTTATTCCTAGGAATTTGATTTTCTGCGGCGCAATTGTGAATGGGATAGTTTCTTTAATGTCCCTTTCTTCTCTTTCGCTGTTTGCATATAGGAAGGCCATTGACTTTTGGGTATTGATTTTGAGGGTACACATTCTTTATTGTGCTCCTTGTGATCTTTCTTAATCTGTGTCTCTGCTTCCTGCTGGTTTTCATTTAACATCACCATTGTATTTTATTCTCTATCAATACTCTATCAATATAATAATCAGTACATAGAATAAATAAACCAATAATTTCTGATCCTCTAGTGTTTTTTCCTATACTAAGAATTCATTCTATCTTTTTCCTTCCCAATAATGTTTGTCCTTCAAAATTTAACAACTAGCTTAGTGTTTGGCACAAAGCAAGTGAGCTTCATATTTTGAACTCAGTTAAGTGAGTTCACTTCAGTGAACTGAATATACATTTACTTAGTATGGCATCTTTTTGGAGACTTTTCTTGAATCTCTCCTTTCTCCATTATAGAGAGATGTATAGAGCCCTCCTTTTTATTACCAAACATGTATAAATCTGTGGTTATATGTAACATTTCTTCATCAGTTTCATTTATTGGCAAACCTGTCTCTTATATTGAGTTATAATCCTTGAAGACAAACACAGAGCTATTCCTATCTGATAAATTTTAAAAATTGGGCATATTGTAGAATAATACCAGAGTGAATTTATGCACATGCTATGATATACTCCTTCTTGTATTAATATAGGCAAGATTTTGAGATTTTGCTGTGATAGTAAATACATTCTTAAGTTTCTTGACTTTACTTGATAGTGCATTTCTCACTCATACCTTAATCACTACATGTTGGGGCAGTTTTCTGTCCTGCGCACAGATTCTAGAAATTTCATGTTTACGTCTGTGTGTTGAGGAAATGCTATCTTGGTTTCCAAAGCAATTTATTATGAGGGGAAAGAAATAGGAAAAGCACAATATTCCACATGCCCCTTTCTATTTGGGCTCATTGACCCAAATCTGACTATGAGAAAGGTGTGGAAGAATAGGCTCACTGAACGTCAGTATTTGGAGAACATTAACAATCTCCGTCACATCACATTAAGGAACTTAGGGCAGGAAAATGCCATTATGGGGTGACAGAGTTGAGAGGGCAGAAATAGGGGTTAAACAGAACTTGAAATATTAGAGTTTCAAAGGTGAGTAAAAAGAGATTCTAGTCATGTTTGGATCTAAATGGAACTCTGGCTTTATTTAGGTTGTTTTCTAGTTCCTATAATATTCAGATTCACAATTTTACTTCTGGCATTTTTACTTCATGTGATTTTTTAATTAAACATTTTATTATACCACCGTGAGATATACAATTACAACGTTGTTCATGTTTGGAGGTTTTGGTCACATAGTGTTCCAGCACCCCGCCCTCCACCAGTGTCCATTTCCCACCACCAATGTCCCCAATTCCCTCCCCCTCCCACAGCCTGCCTAAATGGCAGGTTATTTATCTCTTTTCTCTCTCCCTCTCTCTCTCTTCCTTCTCTTACACATTATGGGTTGCACTACATACACTTGGAAGCCATCATGTGCATTTTTTTTTGCCTGTATTTAGTGCTCAGTTCTATGTTGGTATCAGCCTTTTTTGACATTTATTCACACATGTTCCCTTCTCTATCTTACCTAACCTCCGACTCCCACACGTTTGTGGTCATTTCCACTTTTGGTAAGATCACCTGATATATTTATGTCATGGCATGTGATTTTTAAAAAAATATTAGCATATAGGGGCCTGAGCAATAGGACAGTGGCTAAAGCATTTGCCTTTCATGTGCCCAACTCGGTTTCAATCCCTGGCATCCCATATGGTTCCCTGAGCCACTGCCAGGAATGATTCCTAAGTGCAGAGCCAAGAGTGAGCATTGCTGCGTGTGACCCCAAAACAAAAACAAAATTAAGAGTATATCGAAGACTTAATTACTTAGTTTAGCAATTCTAAACTAAGTAGGTAATTAGCAATTCTAAACTAAGTAGAGTTCTAAATCAAAAACACAATAGGAGATAATGATCACTAATCAAAGGCAGAACAGTTTAGACAATATTAATTCTCAGAACTTAGGGAAAATAATATTTTGTGGAAGGCCAGTTGTTATATTAAGCAAAGAAAACAGTGGACTTTATACATAGATAGTTCAAAGGCACATTTAAAAACATTGAATCATCATGTATCTACACAGTTGCAAGGCTGGGTTTCAGTCAGACAATGTTCAACATATCCCCTGCCACCAGTGTACATTTCTCGCCACCAATGTCCCCACTAGTAACACTTTCTCCACCCCCGCCCCAATGGTCAGTCTTTATTCCTTCTCTCTCTCCTTTTGGGCATTATGGTTTGCAGTACAGATTGACTGAGAGGTTATTATATCTGTTCCTTTACCTATTTTCGGCACACAGTTCTTATCCAATGTGATCATTTCTAACTGTTTTTGTCATAGTGGTCCCTTCTCCATCCCTGTTCTCCCCCTTGGCAACCACCCTAGCAATGGACTGAGTAGGTGAGCGGCATTTTGGGAAAACTACACATAAGCAAACTTGCCGGGAGCTGGAGAGTTAGTACAGTTGGTTGCTTTGTGCGCTGCTAACCTGCTTGTCTCAGAAACCACATAAGTTCCCTCAAGCACTATCAGGAATCAGCCCCACCGCAGACCAGAAGTCTTGAGCACCACTGGTGTGGGCCCAACACAATGCAAAAAGCAAACAAGCAAAATACAGTAACGTTGCGCAGAAGAGCACACACGCAGCTGGTGCTCAGGTATCGAGTGCCGGATGTGTGCACCGATGGTGTCTGCAGCCTGCTGCGGCCCTCCCCGCTCCGGGAGGTGTAGACGCTCCTGAACTAGAAGACTTTAGCTTTATGTCAAGATTGTGGAGCTGCTGGCTTCCTGGAAGAAGGGCTGGAGGTGCTGCCTCAGACCAGAGCTATATGTTATATAAATTATTATGTTCAATTTTTATGAATGTATGAGAGGATGGATGTGTTTTTTCTTAGACATAAGGCCAAAAGCCTTAGGGGAATTCTGTTGTTCAAAGAGATTATTGGATCCCACCTTAGTATTTCTCTGATTGAGTAGGTTTGGGCTCTCTTCTGAACATTTGCATTTCAAACAATCTCTGGGCGATGCTGATGTTGCATTTCCTGAACCAACTCCCTTCTGAGAAGCCCAGTCAGCCCTGGAACAAAAGATTAGAATTTGTGTGTGAGTTAGTGACTTTTAGCTGTACCTTTGCCATTTGCCCTTAGCATATGTTCCAAAGACAATTAGTATTTATTACAAAGGTGCTTCATATGGTCTGAATGGATAAGTCAATTAATCTAATTAATTACCCTCCCTTGGTCAATCGCTTTTATGTGGATTTACGAGTATTTCGGATTCACTCTGAGTATATCAACTAGAAAGAGATGACTTATCTGAGACTCTGCAACTGGAAGAACTTACTAGGTTTCTGGCTTTGTATCTTGGCTATATTTTTAGGGCAACTGATTGAAAAAAATTCATTTAAAAATAGAAAAGAGCTCACTTGGATATTTATAGGCTGACAGGTTAAAACTAGCACAACATCTGAGTGGGAAATTGTGACTCTTAAAAAACTTACAAGAGAATTTATCTAAGAACTCACTGAGCTAATTCATAGGAAATTCCACTAAGATCTCCATAGTTCTAGCTACGCACTGCTGCAGAGCAGGGAAAAGGGTTAACATACCACATCATCCAGCTCTGTGAAAGAATGTAAATCCTAGTAGAGGGAAGTTGTACATTCAGGGTTAAAACCTGCAAAAAAAAAAAAACCAAAAAAACTTCCCCTAGGTGTTTCCTGGCAACAGCTGGAAACAGATTGAGAGAAGGAAAAGAAAACAGCTTGGCCTCTTCCCAGACTCTGTCTGTAGCCTTTAGCACCTTCTCCCCAGGGTCACGGAGTCTAATTGGGCTGGGAGGACCAGCGAGCGAGCGGACCATTCCACAAGCTTCAGAGGTAGAGTTCTGGTTTGCAGAGGGTTCGCTGGTCGTGCTAGAGACACAATGATTGCGCTCTCAGTTGTCATCTGCTTAATTGAGCAAAGCCTTGTGGAATGGTATGAATGTGGTTTGGAAGATTGTTTTCAGAATGAGTGGGCAAAGTGTTGAAGGATTGTAGAATCATCACCCAAGGGCTGGGGGATGGCGCAAAGGACTGGAGTGTACTTTTCAGGTCGGAGACCTCAGTTCAATCCCCAGCACTGCTTTGGTCTCCCGAGGACTGCTGGGAATGACCTCCTGGGCATCAGCAGGTTTGACTTCCCTAGAGCCTCCCCAAAAAAAAGTTAAAAAGGACAATGTCTACTCAAAATAGGGATGCGAGCATCAAGAGATGAGCTCTGCAAGGGAGGGAAGATGCTGAAGCCTTTGCAATGAACCAGAGATCTTTCTTACTCCACCACAGTCCTACGAGATCAATCTTAGAGTCTTAATTTTTTTACAGGACAGTATAGAGGTCCTGAAGCTCAGCACAGCAGGTAAGCAACCACTGCGATAAGAGGCTGTCAAGGTCATTTGACTACAAAACCTTTCTTAATTTCACCGCACTGACCTACTTCCCAGACAAGAGGATAACAGTGGGAGAAGAACACAAAGAAGATAATTCCTGGACAGAAAATACGAGTAGATAAAAACAAGGAAAGAATTTTGAGCAATTTTCATGTAAGTCGGATTGTAAATGTAATTTATTTGATTTTCTTTCTCTTGGGCCTTCATGCTGTGATCTGGTGCTACGTGGTCTCATTGTATAGGCTTGATGGTTCTGTAGCAGCAGGAAGGGGGTGGGGGAGGGAGGCTAGTGATGTATGTTGGGGGAAAAGTGTCTGAAACCGGAACAGCCTGAAGCCTCAGAGGCCTTAGACACAAAGGTCCCACCTTGGGAATCTGGGAAGTCACTGGAATGCAGAATTCCAGCCAAGTGCAAGGAAGCTTCCTGAGTGGAGAAGCGCCCCAACCCCTAAAGAGGCTCCGCCCCGAGCAAAAAACCATGCAAAGAATATGAAAAGAAGATCATCAAGAATATCAAAAGATCATCAGCTCTCCCCGTGACAACCGCCCTAGCAATGGACTGGGTAAGCGAGCAGCACTTTGGGAAAACTACATAAGCAGACTTGCCGGGAGCTGGAGAGTTAGTACAGTTCGTTGCTTTGTGTGCCGATAACCTGCTTGTCTCAGGTACCTCATAAATTCCCTCAAGCACTATCAGGAATCAGCCCCACCGCAGACCAGAAGTCTTGAGCACTACTGGTGTGGGCCCAACACAATGCGCAAAATGCAAAGAAACAAAATACAGTGACGTTGCACACAAGAGCACACACGCAGCTGGTGCTCAGGTAGCAGGTGCCGGGTGCCTCCACCGATGATGCCTGCAGCCTGCTGGCGCCCCTCTCCACTCCGGAGGTGTAGATGCTCCTGTTCTAACGCTGTGACATGCACTGGCGCCTCCGCTCTGGAGAAGCCGGATTCTTTCTTGAGCAGGCATCTCAACCTTCCTCTCTTCTCACCTCCGTTTAGTTCTTGAACAAACTTGTTACGTTTTACCATTTGTCTCCTCCTGAACTTCTGTCCCGAGAGTGAAAGATACTGAACATAAACGTCTCCCACTCACTTGGGACATTCAGGCTCACCTTTCTTATTTCACCACAGTCCTACGAGATCATCTTGCCCAGTGCTGTTAGGAGAGAGAATAACCGCTCTCCTAGGCGCAGTGTAGGGAAACCCAATGGGGGAACAATGCTCGCCCCAGGACAATGGACACCAAGAGTATGAGAACTGGTAGTCATGGGAGACGTGACCCTGAGGGGATGGGGGGCTAGGGCAGGGAGGGGGCAGTGACAGGAGCCAGGGAAGATCAAACAGCAGGAGGAGATGGCGCTGAAAGGTGGTAAAGTGGTTTTTTAATGTATCAGATTTTTCATTTATTTTTATTAATATTTTATTATACCACTGTGAGCTATACAACTACAAAGATTTTCATGTTTGGGTTTCGGTCATTCAGTGTCCCAGCACCCATCCCTCCACCTGTGCCCATTTCCCACTACCAAGTTCCCCAATTCCCACCAGGCTCCCCTAGCCTGCCTCTATGGCAAAGTGTTTTGTGTGAAACAGTACAGGAAGTCACAATGCAAAAAACAAAAGAACATTTTAAAGTGTCCCTCATAGAGGTAGACTGGTGGGTGGAAGGTCAAGGGGGCAGGGGTGAAAGTTGGTGGAAGGGAGTGGCTCTAGTGAAGGGCTTGGCATTGAACCAATACATGCCTAGAAACCAATCATGAATAACTATAATTTCATGGGGACCAATAAAAAATTAAAAGAACTTACTAAACTTTGGGAAAAATAAAGGACTGAATTTCCTTTCCTGCAGAGGGCAACTCCTCCCTCGTGCCTGAGTCCATGGCTCCCTGAGAAATCGAGTGGCCTGGGTCATTTCCCATCCCAGGCAGGACAAGTGGACCCCAGGCGCAGTTTGATGGTTGCCCTGTGGTGCTGATGGGCATGAATGACTGTGACTGTGCCATGTGGGGCTCTTACATTCTTCCATCAGTGCCATATCTCTCAGGTCCTTCTCCAGGTGACAGAGGTGGATAGAAAACAGTAGTAGGTTTCCTTCTCAAGGCTGCTTCTTTTCTCCCACTTTACTTAAGCAACTGAGGAGTCTCTATCAGCAACTGTTCTCTCAGTGGTGTGGCTCTACCTGAACTTCTCAGAATTTTGGGGGCACCATTGTCATCTAATAGTGCTGGGGGGTAGACCCGAGCTATACACTATGGTGCGTAGGGGTGAAACAAGTGCTGAGGATTGAGTTTGGAAACTGGAACCCTTCTGATCTGTCTCCCTGGTCCCTGTAATTTATTTAGAAAAAGGAAATGGTTTTGACATAGCCCTTTTGTTTTCTGGGCTCTTTGAAACTTTGTTTCAGTTATTTCCTCTGCTTCAGATCCATGTTTTATATTAATATCTGGAGTCTGTTAATTATTCCCAAGGTTGGAACGAAACCATCTGCTCTCCTGTGTTACTGATCCTCGAACACCCACTCTTGTGGAGTTTGTTGGCTAACACTGACCTTCCACCTCATTCCCCAGCACCTAGTGCAGAGTGACAAAATCATTTAATGTGGCCTGTTTTTTGAACAGTATGATGAGCAACATAATAGGAAAGTGAGATGAGCCCTTCCTAATTAATTGCTTTCTTCTCTAACCTTTTTATTTTTGTCTCTGAATACAAATGCCTTATTTTCATATTACCTCACTCACCACATCCAGTTGTGCCTGTGGAATAAAAAGAATCCCTTTGATGTGTTTTTGAGGGGCATCTCCTTTAAACAATTAACCTTCGACTTCAGACTACCCTATGCCTATTTGATTCCATATTACTAGTTTTAAAAGACATTTCAAGCCTCTACCACAGAGTAGAGCATAGCACCTTCGCATAAGCAGGTAAATCTTTTTTTGCAAATAGCTATTTATGAAGGATGAGCAGCAATTTGTGTGGGGTGGGGGAGAAAGGATGAGATTTCATCAGTTAGTGGTGAGATACACATACTTCTTAATGATCTGTGCCAATGGGGGCAGCAATAACAAGGGTAATGAAGTACAGAAGAGACCCATGATGGAATTTCAATCAGTCCTATTAGCTTCTTAGTAGTGATGGCAACCAGTGTGGTGAAATCAAATTTTAGATTGCCTGTAGATTTCAACTACTACTCCATTTTAGCCATTGTTTTTCAGCAACTCCAAGTTAGTTGGGTAAACAGATAAGGGCTGGTTGCATTTTGAGGGAGGAGGGTTCCAGCCACATCTGGTGGTGCTTAGAGATTACTCCTCATTCTGCATTCCCAGTGACCTTGGGGGACCATATGGGGTATCACTTGTATCACTTGCCTTCCCGTTGTTCATCAATTTGCTTAAGCGGGCACCAGTAACATCTCCATACATCCTGTCACATGCTAGTATAGCCCAAGGGCATTTGCTCGCTCCAGAAACATGAAGACGCTCAAAACATTCGATTAGGGGCTGGAGCGATAGCCCAGCGGGTAGGGCGTTTGCCTTGCACGCAGCTGGCCTGTGCCAGCCTGGGTTCGATCCCGGCATCCAATATGGTCCCCTGAGCACCGCCAGGAGTAATTCCTGAGTGCATAGCCAGGAGTAACCCCTGAGCATCGCCGGGTGTGACCCTAAAAGCAAAAAAAAAAAAAAACATTCGATTAGGTCATGGGAATGAGGTCTATAATCGTTTCTAGTTTCTGGCATATCAAATACCACATGGGTAGCTTGCCAGGTTCTGCGGAGCAGATGGTGTGCTCTTGGTAGTAGACTCTCAGGTCGTGCACTTACTGATGAACTGCAATGGGAAGAGATAGGCTTTTCTCTTGGGTGGAGCTCTGATGAGCTGTGGAGTCCGGATGTTGAAAATGGCTGCCCTCATGGTATGGGGGGTTCCTCTGGCTTCTTGCGAGACTCTATTGGGATGGCAGGTCAAGGCTAGAACCCGCCTTCCCTCCCGGACACCTCCTGATCAGCTGAGCACAGGGAGAGCTGATAGCAGCTCTGCCCTGTGTATCTGTGTCTCTGGTTCAAGCATACCTGGGCTTGAAATAGGCTTTGCTATAGGGTGGGTCTCTGATGAGCAGGGCTTGAGACAGACTTTTCTCTTGAGTGGAGCTCTGACGAGCTGTGGAGTCTGGGTGTTGAAAATGACTGTCCTCATGGTGCAGGGGCTCCTCTGGATTCTTGCAAAGCTCTGTTGGGATGGTGGTACCATATGGTGTACCAGAGATAGGTTGGCCTCATGTAAGGCAAACACCATACCCATGATACTATCACTCCAGCGCCTGAGCTGGTTGCATTTGTTTTCAATGTTTTCAACCTTCAAAAGCAAGGTATTTTAAGAAAATTGTCTGTGAATGCATAATATCCAAATCAAGGCCTGGTGTTTCTCTTCATAGAACTGAACAAATGTTGGCATTTTGTGAACAAAGCAAATCAAACACTTTACTAAAATTGACAGTACATGTGCTAGAGAAAATTCTGTGATATTATTCAGAAAGAGAGTGGGTTGGGTTTTTATTTTTTTAAGACCTTTTCCAAGCTATTGTAAGAACTAAAGCCAAGTCAGTAGCGTCAGGTGGTAGGGTTCACTAGTTGTGGTTTGCTATTTTCATGTCAAGAATTTTCAAATACAATACTCAAATATACTCTAGATAAAATCATTCCTTGCTGCTAATTTTTCTTTTCATACATGCAAGTATCACTTTATCAGTTAGCATAGTACTTTAAAAAATATTAGTAAGAAAATGGTTTAGAAAGACATAAAACTGAAATGCAATCACAGAAACAAATAAGTCTTCTATAAGAACACATCCAGCTTCTGTTCCGGCCACAGTTTACTAAACCTGCAGAGTGTCAATTCGTGAGCCAGAATACTCTCCCTCTGGAGCCCAGAGGGTCAGCGTTTCAGGCCTGTAACTTGGGCAGAAGGTAGCTTCAAACAAATTGAAGTTTTAGAGACCTTGATGCATCCCTTGAAAAAATCCCATGTGTTCAAAGGTTCTGGTGTGAGCTCCAGTCTGTTCCCTCTGGCAGCGGATCTGTAATTAGGCACTTACCCCACACAGGAGCTAACACCTTTTTGGAGAACTGTCTTCTGCTAGCTCCAGCAAGATTTCTAATTTGCTACTTCTTTTCTTTTTTTTTTTCTTTGCCAGTGACATCGCTAAATTTTCTCCTTCTTCCACTTCAGAACACAAAGATGGGAAAAACAATCATCTCAATTTAAGCAGACTAAATCTCTGAGTCTGTGTGTGTGTGTGTGTGTGTGTGTGGGTGGGGGGGTGTGTGTGTCTGCATGCGTGCATGTGAGTGTGGTAGCAGTATTCCTTGAGTTGCAAAGATACTATATCAGTCTCACCTTGTATTTTGCTATATTTCTTTTGAATTTCTCTCACCTTCCTCCCCACCGCCAGTACACCCCCCCACCCCCATGAATGACAAACTAAATTGGGCTCTTTTCTGAAACTACAAGCGGAAGTGTTTACTGTTCACCCAGTAATGTAACTTTGTTCAAAGGAACTTTTCTGAACACTCTTTTCTGGAAACATGTATTGAGCACCCACTGAAGCAAGGCTCACTTCTCTAAATTTTGCCACACAAAGACAAGCTGTCCAATGGGACTTTTATGTGTTGAAATCTGGCTAGTCTGAAGGGAGATGTGCTCTGAACACAAATACATGATGGAATTTGAAAATATAGAATCTAGAAAGAAGCTCTCCCTTGTGATTTTTAAATTGATATTATATTGAAATGATTGTTTAAGCGAATTCTACCTCTTATTAATTTTTAAAAACATGGCTCCTGGGAAATGCCAAATTATAGTTGTCGCTGGGATTTGAGCCTCGTGCCATCTCTCTACTGTTTAGCACTGATCTCAGAGGAGGCCGGGCATTGTGAGGACAAACCACAGGGTTCTCTGAGGATCTGTGATGCTGGCCTGGATAAAGCTGAGTTACTTGTTGGATGCTCATCTCAGAGGAGTCTCAGAAGACAAGGGAAGTTACCAGGGCATGGTCTGACTGTATTCCAAGGGGAAGGAAAGCAAGAGCAAAAGACAGCGTTTAAAGTGACCAGCGCTTAGCTTATGTTTGGGACTCTACAGTGATGACTGTAATGAGGACAAGTTTAGAAGACTCTATTAATCCTTGACAAAAGCTTTTAAGGTATTTTATTCATTCACATCATAGAATTTCTGTGTACTTTCTGCAGGGAAAGAATTAACGTGCCAACAAAGAAGCCTTAACGTGCCCGCTCAATCTTATGGCAAAGGGTGAACAAACACTTAAGAAGCAAAGAGAAGCTTTAATGCTTGCCTCAGTTTTCTCAGTTCTTTCACTAATTGAGGAGGGTAAACTTCTTTCTAAAGTGTGACAGAATCGATATTTGGGGGAATGTGGCATGTTTTCTCGACTGGAACTCTCCATAGCTTTTTAGCACCCCAGGAGAACAAGAGACTGGCACTCTTAGGTGTCTCAGTTACACATGGTTGTTTGTCTCAACTCAGCGGTCTCTGCTACTTCTTTTTTGTGTGTTCCTCTACATGGTGAAAGCAGGGGTTTAGGCTGAGGATAGTCCTCAGAGCTCGAACACTTGCTTTTTATGTGGAGCCCTGGGTTTGAGCCATCACACCACCAGAAAGACAAGAAAAGAGATAGATAGATAGATAGATAGATAGATAGATAGATAGATAGATAGATAGATAGATAGATAGATAGATAGATAGATAGATAGATAGATAGATAGATAGATAGATAGATAGATAGATAGATAGATAGATAGATAGATAGAGAGAGAGAGAGAGAAAAGTGAAAGGAAGAAAGGAAGGGCAGGGGGAAGAAAAGTGGGACTTTAGGGGTTATGTGTAGCTATCTGATTTTTAAAACTCATCTTTAAGGGAAATTTCAGATGTGATAAAACTTAATAATCACCAAGCAATCACCTCTAGAACTTGTCATATTTTGATATGAAATAATTTGAAAGAAGGGCGGTACAAAGGAATTTAGGTATATTAAAGTTGTTTTTTAATGTGAATCACCTTGAGATACAGTTACAAAACTGTTCATGATTGGGTTTCATTCAAACAGCATTCCAATACCTGTCCCTTCACAGTGTACATTTCCCACCACCCATATCTCCAGTTTCCCTCTTGCCACACACCACCCCGGTCTGCCTCATGGAAGACATTCTTTTTCTTCTTCTTCTTCTTCTTCTTCTTCTTCTTCTTCTTCTTCTTCTTCTTCTTCTTCTTCTTCTTCTTCTTCTTCTTCTTCTTCTTCTTCTTCTTCTTCTTCTTCTTCTTCTTCGTCTTCTTCGTCTTCTTCGTCTTCTTCGTCTTCTTCGTCTTCTTCGTCTTCTTCTTCGTTGTCGTCTTCGTCGTCTTCGTCGTCTTAAGTCGTCTTATCGTCTTCGTCGTCTTCGTCTTCTTCGTCTTCTTCGTCTTCGTCTTCTTCTTCTCCTTCTCCTTCTCCTTCTCCTTCTCCTTCTCCTTCTCCTCCTCCTCCTCCTCCTCCTCCTTCTCCTCCTCCTCCTCCTTCTTCTCCTCCTCCTCCTCCTCCTCCTCCTTCTCCTTCTCCTTCTCCTCCTCCCTCTCCCTCTCCCTCTCCTTCTCCTTCTCCCTCTCTCTCTCCCTCTCCCCCTCCCCCTCGCTCTCCCTCTCTCCCCTCCCATCTCCCTCCCCCTCCCTCCCTCCCCTTCCGCCTCCCTCTCCCCGTCCGCCTCCCCTCTCTCCCTCCGCCTCCCCCTCCCTCCCTCCCCACCCTCTCCCCTCCCTCCCCTCCCTCTTCTCCTCCCATCCCCTCCTCTCCCCTTCCCTGCCCCTCCCCTTCCCCTCCCCTCCCTCTCCCCTCCCCCCCCTGCCCTCCCTCTCCCCTCCCTCTTCCTCCCCTCCTCCCCCTCTTCCTCCTCCTCCTTCTTCTCCTCCTCCTCTTCCTCTTCTTTCTCTTCCTCTTCCTCTTTTTTCTCTTCCTCTTATTCCTCTTCCTCCTCCTCTTCCTCCTTCTCCTCCTCCTCCTACTCCTCCTCCTCCTCCTCCTTCTTCTGCTTCTGCCTCCTCCTTCTCCTCTTCATCCTTCTGCCTCTGCCTCTCTGTTTTTCTCTCTGTTTTTCCTTTTTAGGCACTTTGGTTTGCAATACTGGTACTGAGATGTTACCGTGTATATCACTTTACCTCCATTAAGTATGCAGTTCTTGGCTCGAGTGATCATTTTAAAGTAGTTTTTAAAATGTCAGTGTTCTTTAAGGATCTCTCTCAGTTTTCTCTTTTTCTGTGTATTGCCTGTATTCAGTCATTAAAACACTACGCTACAGATATGTCTATAGTATGTTGTAGATGCTTTCATACAGGCTCATATGCATGTCAGGTGTAACTAAACATGTGGTCAATTGTGGGAACTGGCTATTGTGTGTGTGTGTTCTTCCATGATCCTCCATGCATATAAATAACTCTACTGGGATAATCCAAATTCTGATTAATTTCCGACAATTTCCCTTTACTATTTTAGTTTAGTTTGTTTTGTTTTGGGACCTCACCCAGAAATGCTCAGGTGTTACTCCTGGCAGACACAGGGGACCATAAAGGATGCTGGAGATCAAACCCAGGTTAGCTGCCTGAAAGGCAAGCACCTACCCGCTGTACTATCTCTCCATTCCTTCTCACCATTTATTTCAATTAACTCAAGAATTCTTAGTTTGCAACCAACACAAGTATATACATTTTGATTTCTCTGTAGCAGGGCCACTCATAGCAAGATAACGTTCATTTTAGAAATGTTCCTTCCTGCCTTGCAGCTATTATAATATGCTATCTTGGTTCACAAATTACTCTCATTGTAACCAACAAAATCCTAGACCTTAAAGTCCTTATTTTCAAAGTGCTTATTTGAAATTGATCCAAATGTTTGAAAATGGTGCTGGAAAATTAGTAGCCATACAATATTTTATGATCAAAATGTCCTAACGTCTTGAGGGACTTAGCTAAATAAACCACACACACAGCAAAATTGTTCTTTAAGCATGGTGTCTTGAAGCACTGTACATTTTTATCAGAGGTGGGACTATGTTTTCCAGTCGATAGAATACCCAGGAGCCTCAGTGAGTGCTGTGCTGCAGTTTTCTGCCAGAAATCATAAGTAACAGAAGATTCATTTTTATAATGAGTTAATTTAAGAATATTGGCTCTTTCTCCTTCTTCTTGTTCCTCTCTTAAAAGATAAAGGATTATCCTAAAACTTCTGGTTACACTCATGGCAAGGTATTAATATATACAATGAAATTAACACCTATCATTAAAGGTTTGCCAGATAAAAATCAAAGGTAAATGAGAGTTTTCAAGAAATTGAGTAAACAAATTATGATCTTCAATTATTTTAAAAGGCTTTGATGTAAACCTCCACTGATTAAAAGGGAAAATGAACAGAAAGTTCTGATCATGTGTCAGTTATACCATCATTTTGCTAAATATTGAAAAGTGGTACATGGTGTATGAAGCAAAATAATCAATTGTAGTCCTGAGCTAAAATTAACACAAAACTTTCATATTTGTACTAGGATATGAAACTAATCTCCTTTCAACTCCAATTGCAATCAGAGATGGAGAGAGGGTAAGTGTGATTTTATTTTATGTTTTAGAAATATTTCTTTAAACTTTATTCAAAGTTATTCAACTCACTCTTAATAAGATGTTATTAACATCTTATTAAGTAAATGTTCTGTGCCAATATTATTAGATCTGACCATTGCGGGCAATGGATTTGAGAAAGCCCATTTTGTGACACCCAAAGTTAAATAATCTTTTCCGAACACACCTACCTCCCAGTACCTGCAAGTTTTAAATGCACAATTTTCCCATAAATATTTTAATCTAAAGTTGTATTATTAATATATCACTGTCTGTATCACTGTCTTCCTGTTCATCATCGATTTGCTCGAGTGGGCACCAGTAACATCTCTATATGTCCTGTCTCATGCTAGTAGAGCCCAAGGGCATCTGCTTGCTCCAGGAACATAAAGAGCCTCAAACCATTCCATCAGGTCATGGGAATGAGGTCTATAATTGTTACTGGTATTTGGCATATCAAATATGACACGGGAGGCTTGCCAGACTCTGCCGTGTGGGTGACATACTCTTGTAGTCACCTCTAAATCCAGCATTTATTGATGAACCGGGCCAGGCTGTGATAGGCTCTTCTGCTGGGTGGAGTTCTGACGAAGGGGAAGTCTGGATGTAGAAAATGGCAGCCCTCATGGGGGGGTCGTCTGGCTTGTTGCAAGGCTCTGATGGGGTGGCGGGCCAGGGCTAGAATCTGCCATCCCTCCTGGGTGCCTCGTGAGCGGCTGGGCACAGGGAGAGCCAGAAGCAGCTCTGCCTCATGTCTGTGAGTCTATTAATATATATCAGATGTTAAAATGAAGTCATTTTAAACAAGGTCTGACTGTACAAATCAAAATGCTACTAGTTAATATTAGATAATAGTATTTTACAAATACTACATTACATATTATCTTGCAATTTGAAAGATTGCATTTTGTATTAGTGCAGTTATTTTAGATAACTGAAACTTCACAAACTTGAACAGCAAATTGTTTTAAATAGTGTAGTTCTGTACAATAGTTCCAACTACCTCTGTTTTACAATCTATATGGCTTGTGTTATATAGTTCAGCCCCAAAAGATCTACAAAACTAACCAGTCTTTTTCAGCCCATGTGATAGTTTTTGTTATTTTTATTTATTTTATTTTATTTTTTTATTTCTTTCCAAATTTTTATTATTTAGTTTTTGTTATTTTTAAATGTGAAAATCTGAGAAAATGCATGCAAATCTTACTTCTAGACCTTGAAGTGGAATAATTTGGGGAGAATGATCATAAACTAGGATTTTAAATGCACATGCCAAAAAAAGACAAAACCCCCAAAACAAAACAAAATAAAACAAAAACACTATCAAAAACAAGACAGTCAATTTATTTTAAAATCTATGTCAATGTAGTTACTTACTATGTGCAAATGCTGAATAAGCTACTATGTTTTTCTCTTCAGTGCATTGTGGAAATAGCATGAAATTTATACAATTTTTCCATTTAGAATTTTAAACTCGTACAATATTTTTATTCTATAAAAAATTTGCTACCCCAAAACAGTCTAAGATTAGTGAAACAAGCTATTTAACTTGGAATGCTATTCCTATTTATTTCCAAATCCCTGAAAATAGGACATGGGAATCTTTTTAATAAAATTTCCCAAACTATATTATTGCTATATTTACTGACATTGATGGACAGCTCTCTATTTAATAGTTAATAGTGCTCTTATGTGTGCACTAAACTAAATAATTGGGATTGATATTAAAATAAATAAGTGTTTGTCATCTAGGGGCTTATAACAAACAAATAAGGAAGAGATGCAAGTATTTTTTAAAAAATCATGTTTTGTGATGTACTTTTTATGGTGCCCCTAAAAACTTGCCCAGTGTTTAAGACTCAATAAATACTTTGCAACGCAATTGAAAAAAAATACACAAATATTGTGACCAAACTCTACCTTGAAAGACTTGCAAAGGAGTTGAAGAGTTTATCTTGAAAGATAATAAAAGTTTCCTGAGAATTTAAGAGAACTGTTTTCTTTAAAGAGAAATAAAAGCACAATTGTAATGACAGGAAATCATGTAATGTTTGTGTGCCTAGAGAAGAAATATAGAAACTTGAAGATAGACTCTGTGGATGGATCCAACATATAATGCTGCCAAAGTCGGGAAATCTAGGTTGCTTGAATCTTGAGGTGCTCAGGTACCGTTCTCTGGGTTGCAGAGGTTCAGGCGGATTCTAAAAATGAGAATTATCAGAGCCCGAGAGCACAGCAGGTCTGGTGCTTGCCTTGCAGGTGGCCAACCTGCATTCAGTCCCTGGCATCACATAAACTCCATGAGGCTCATCAGGAGTGGTCCCTGAGCACAGCTAGGTATAGCCCCTCCAAACCAAATAAAAATAACTATGCAAATTATTTGGTAGATCTTTGAACTTTTGGAAACCCTGTGGCTATAGTGGACCAGAGGTAAGAGATTTGGGGGAGGTTGAAGGAGAGAACATTTTTCAGAAAATTAGGAGTCGTTTCCTCCAGAAGTGACATAGTAAAGTCAGGGGAATAAATGACAGTTTGAGTGGCAGAACCAGCGATATGAGGACATGAGATGAAGAATGAAGGAGAGCAATACCCCAATGTGTTTTTTTCTAGGGTAATTTCCATCTCAGCTGTTCCTTAGAAGAATTTCTCTTATAACACAGGACCCTTCATGCATCCTTGAGCATCACTACATGAAATAAATTGAATTAAATGGAACCTATTTTACAATTCAACCTCATATTTGTCGGTGTTAAGAAATGAATTTGACAGGGCACTTTCAACCAAAGACTGATGAGTCATAAATCATCCAACAATAACCTTAGCACCTCAGTGAATTACTCACTATTCTTCAGCATCTGCCAGAATCCAAACTAACATCAGTAGCCTTTTTAGGGTTAAAGAAGAGCAACCATTTCTGTGCTACACTACATAAATGTAGACTTCAGAAAGTAATTGTATTGACATGTTCAAAAGCAATTTATCTTTTCCCGCCTTCTCTGTGTGGTGTATAGTGCTTGCCTCAAAGTGGGGGTTCAAGAAATATTTATGGAATGTTCCCTTTTCCCCCTTCTCTGTATGCTATATAGTACTTGGCTCAAAGTGGGGGTTCAAGAAATATTTATTGAATGTACCGTATTGATTGTCTCTGAAAGTCAGTTCTCTTTCCAGAGCCAATGTGTTTGGTCAAAGTACCTGACACTTTCCCTTACCTCTCATAGTGTGCTGACTGTTGACCACAGCACCCTGAGTAGAATGCCATTTTTATTCATCTATTTAGGGGCTACTTCTGGCTCCAGGCTGCTCAGTGCTCACTCCTGGCAGTGCTAAGGGGATCAAATATAGACATCCCCTGTTGGATGACAGGCCTAGCTAGCTTGGGAGCTTTGCTATTTTATCCACTCACAGCTTAATCTATTTTCATGTTCTTAAATCAAGGTTCATTCTAATGAGATCTCTCTTCTATGTAAACACTGATGGAGGGTGTGGCAATTACAGAAGTCACCTTGACTCTGAATGAGTAACTTCTGACTTATTATACATGTACTAAGACTTCTATGTTATCTAGATTGGGTACAGCTCCTCTTTATACCCACTGCTCCCAGCGTGGAACAATTAGAATTTACCAGGAGACTGTCACCCTGGCTACGTTGAGACTATCGTTTAAGATGATAGGAAGGATCATACTAGTTTGCCCCTCATACAGGCGAGTGTGACCCTTTCAGTATACAGAGATCCTGATACTCAGAATCACCCTGGTGCAGAGAGTAAATAAGAAGGACCTTCCTTGTGGGTACCATCTAAATTACATGAATCCCATGAAATTAAGATGTATTACTTTATAGCAGCCCTCTCTCTCTCTCTCCAGTGTTTTACATAAGAGATAATCTCAGAGAAAGGGATTAGTCCTTGGTATAACCCTTTGTTTATACCTGTAATAGGATGTGGGACCACCCTTCTGCACTCTTCTACTATCTAGAAGCTGTTTAGGGTTCTTTGTTCACAGGACCCTCCCTGTCAGCAGTTAGGATTACTTTTGTGTATATAAGGGGACTGCCTTGAGGCACTTGCCCCTTATTTGGGTAGGACTCCTTTCTGGTAGGACTCTCTTTAGTGGGACTCCTTTATGGTAGGATCCTCTTTGGTGGGAGACTTGGGCTCTCATGTATGGTCTAAGTTCTGACCAGAGCTAGAGTTCTTTCATTATATTGGATTGCGGTGGTAGAGCTTTCGTACTATTGAAAGCCTCTTTGGAACTGCGCCGGACTCGTGAGCTTTCAATCGTTCCCCAGCGACCTTGGAGGTAGAAGAGAACTTCTGTCCTGAGACTGTTGGAGACTCCAGCGGCTCCCTGACAGCCCCCGGGGACCTTCTTTTGCCCATTAAGCTATCTCTATGCACCCTAGCTGAGGATTCTCGTCTATTGTTCACGTAGGCCCCTTAGTAAAAGTTAGTTTGGATTATTCAGAAGTTGATTAATTCTGTTTGAACTGGATATGGTGAATTAATTATGATGGTATTAAAACTTAATTGCATTAAGAATTTGGGGGGTAAAGCCCAGCATTGTTTGGAGATTTCTCCCAACTCTTTGCTTGGAGGATCTGGTGGATCCAGAGAGCAAACCTGGGCCTCCCTCTGGCAACACATGCACTCCAACTACTTGCAATACCTCTCGGGTTAATTAAACTTTGAGTAATAGAACATGAACACATACGTATAAAAGGTAAAGGAGGTGATTTCTTTGAAAACCATGTCAAGTGCTTTAGAGAAACTCAATAGATGTTAGTTGTTAATTGCTATTCAAATAGCTTTGAGTAAACATGGAAAATAAATAGTAAAATGTAGAAATTTTTGCTATATTGGTACTGTGTTAGGTTTTTCTAATCTTATTCAAAACTAGAAAACTAAACTAGAAATCATAGATGGAATGTTATGGATGAATTTGCTGATGAAAGATAACGAATTCTTGGAGAATTTTATGGGGAATTTTAGTCATAGTATCACACATCCAAAATATTAAATTTTACATAAAATTTTAGCCTTACAGGAAAAGTTTAGCATACAAACTTACTTTTAATTTTTTAGACTAAGCAAAATGTTGATGGAAAAAGGCACTTAATAAACACAGTTTAATCAATTTTATTTTGATCAATTTATTGGTGTTTTAACGTGCTGCATAAGAGAGCCATTCCTGGACACCAGCTTATGTTATGGATGTTTTTTGTCTCGGTCAGAACGAGGCCTGGACATGCCTTAATAAATGTGCAAGCACACCACTGAGTTTTAGCCCTAACTACTCCGGCCCTGGATAGAGAAATTAGCTTTCTCGTAAAGCCATTTCATTGAATGTTTACAGCTCTCATCACATAATAAACCATTCCTATTGGAGGAAGGAGGCATTTTGAGGACATCTCAGTATATCACTAGGCAGTAGTAATTTGGAGACATAGTCATCACCAGGTTCACCCCATTGTTTGGTAATGCTATGCGTTGATGAACAGCTGTATTCTCTTCCACACTGGAACATCTTTCATTTTCGTTTTAAGAAATTGTCAGAACTAGAAATAGGCAATTTTGTGGGACTGATTTGGCCTTTAAATAGGAGGTTGTTTGTCAGAAATGTCTCCCTGGACATGCAGGAATGCTCTTTGTTGTGTGTTGTGTGATATTGTAGAACTCTTTTTACAAGTGGGGGTAGATAAACCTTAAACCTTAGAATAGTTCTCTGGACATGCTCTATATAATCTCTCCTTCTGAGTGTGCAACACACAAGAGTTGCTTCTAACAGAGTAAAGCATAGAACATGGAATTGTTATTCATCTCTCTGTCTGTCTGTCTGTCTGTCTGTCTGTCTGTCTGTCCAAATGTCTGTCTATCTTGAAGAAATGAGCTGCTAAGAAATATCTATGGATGTCTCCCCTTTCCATTTCTCTTTGAGGAATTAGGAAAAAGGAAGTCGAACACATTTGTTGGAAAACAAAAATCTGCATTCTCATTGGATTTGTGAGAGAGAAGAAGAGAGAGGGGAAGTAGTGAACTCTGTAGATGTTTTAGAAAGCAGACAGACAAGGCATCACTATTGTGAGTGATTATATTTTATTGGTTCCCTTAGAAATTTATCCAGTACATTCTACTCACCTTAATCTCTCTCTATTCTTTTTTTGCTCTTGCATGGTTTTTTCCTTCTCCCTAGTCTACCACATACCACCATTCTGTCACCCAAAAGTGACTAGTGTGGACTGACAGATCCATCCTTTACCAATGCTATAGAAGCTATGCTTTTATGGAAACACAATCTAGAGAATAAAAACTCGTTGGTTGCCCATGCCAGCATTTGTATCTTTCATCTCTTCAGGAAGTTCCAGAACCCTGGATTGGAGGGAAGACAGAGCAAAGCCACTTTTATTTATGGATTCTATTGATTAAAATATAATTGTCAAACCTGAGTCTTTCTATAGAGTTACTATTGAACTTGTAAGACATTTCAGATGGAATAAGTAGATGATATTTTGTCTTTAGTATCCCTAGTACATACTGAACATACAACATACAGCCAGTGTTTGTCCACAGTACTAAATGCTTTTATTGTTGCTCAGGGAAAGGACTACAGCCTGGTTATTAATCTTACTCTGATGAAGCAAATTCTTATGTATGTGGATTTGCTCAAGTGCCTTCCTCTAATGTTAACGAGAGTGTAAGAGATCGACTCTGTGTCTTCTGTTGAAAGGTTTTCACTTTCCAGCTGCCTCCCGAAGGAGCCAGGAGAGCTCTTATGTCATTGTCATGCCAACCAAAAGTAAGATTTTTTTTCCTCTTAATGATGAGAAATAATTCCCTGTTCTCTCTACCTGGAGGGGGTGAAAAATGGCTCCTCCACTTTGAATCATCAAGTTCAGAGCATGTCAATAATCAAAGCTGTTCTTTTAAACAACAGCCACAGAAAAGTAGAATAACGTTTGGATTTTTGTAGTAGAAACCATGCAAAGTGGTTTCTTGGACCAAACAAACAAAGGGAAGAAAGTGAATAAAATGAGATACACTGAGAGATTTTTCTGTCTGTGTAAATAAAGAGCAAGTGTCATAGGAAGATACACATTAATCAAGCAATTAACCTTTAAATAGTGTTATTTATTTTGGAGAGCAATTTAGCCACCCTAAGAATTATGGAGAGCCATTAATTTTATAAGATAAAAAACTGTTAACTCTTTAGTGGTGTAAAGAGTGCGTGTCATCTAAATGGCTGACAGATTGCTGTGTAACAGGAGCTGTGGAACGGGCACACAGAAATGGGCCGTCAGTCAAGCAGGTGTCATCTTTGCAAAAAGCCTGGAACATGTCTTTTCTATTATTGAAGAGCATTGTCATGTTGGCAGATTCAGGGACAGATTCTGAAATAAAAAGATATTCGCAAGTAGAAGTAGAAGATCTTTTCCCCCCCATTTCTGCTTAATGCTTTTCTTCTGAGACTGAAGGCCGTCTAGGTCATTTCTGGTCATTAGACTCAATTAAAAATTAGGGACAGAAAATTAATTTTCACCTTTCTCCAAAAGCATCTACATTAGGTGGTGCATGGATGTTAACTTGTTAATAATTCAAATCTTGGTATTGCCATATTTTTTTTAAATTTAGAAAAGGAACATATTCAAGTTACCCCAGAGGAGAAAACAAATTACCTTTTGCCTTTCTGACATCTTATTCTCCTTCAGTGAACCTGGACAATCTCCACCTGGCAGTGCTTTCAATCACCCAGATGGAAAGGGAGTTTGGGGGCCCTTGCAAACACTGATGACGTTCAGGCTCACCACTGGCCTAATAGAACGTGCTATACAGTGGAACAGTCCACATTATATTCATCTGTCTTTCAGGGACCAATAGGCTGCAGATATTCTTGTTTTGCACCATAAAGCAGAGAAATATTTTCCCGACTGTTTCCACATTTACCCATAATATTATCAGTAGATTTCTTTTATCATTATGTCTAGTTTCTTGAATAATACTTCAGTGCTATAGCTTGAATAAAATAGCATCTAAGTGAGATTTTTCAGATCTTCTAATATATGTGGACCAGAAATAACACTTCTTTTAATGATGTGTTTATTTTATTTCCAAGATGTTCAGTGTTTTAAAAGTCAAGCTAATGTGGTCGAACTCATGATGGATGCTTCTATGTGTATGCACGAAATGATAAAGCAAATCAGTTCACACTTTTCTGCATAAATTTCTTGCAATTGATTATTAAATCTTTGGAATGTTGTATCAAATTTATCAAGAAGGGAAAGAGAATATTTGAAACTCTGAAGCCAGTTCTAGCTCTATTCCTGCCCACTGACCAGAGAGCTGAATAATGCAAAATTTGAAGAGATTCATTTACTAAACATCAGTGTCTGGAGAACAGCCCTATGAGTTTTCATTTATGTCACAATTCTTATGCACATTAAGAGAGAAGAATCACAAAGCTAGGAGTGTATTTCTATTTGAATAATTTCAATACATTACTGGAGCTAATTTTTGTAATGTCCCTAAGAATGTAAGCAGAAACTTTATACTCCCTGGTCTCTTGTGATCAAAACTTCCAAATCAGACTTGCAAATCTCCTTCTCATCACATCGCCTAAGCTGCCAGATAAGAAAGTCTTGTATGAAAGGAACAACCAGGGTGCATTCATTAGTGTCATTGTACTCCTAATTGAAGAAGTGACTTCTTTTGTATCCTAAGATGGAAAATCAGTAAGCTTGTGCGGGCTCCATATATGTAGCTCCTGACTGAGTGATAGCACAGTACTGAGACCTTCAGAATACCTATGATGATGGAAAATACTATAAAATATAGAATCTACCCTTTGAAGTTTACTTCCAGATGGTGATTGCTCTTGAGATACCATTTATTGCCTCACTCTGTGAGTTATTTGGATGAGCCTTTCAAAGGGCGTTTTCTTTTACTCATGACTGTTTTGCATGTGGCAGCATTCTTAGTGGTAGAGGCACTCTTTATGGATATTAAAGAGACATGACTAATCCCTATTACTTTCTGCAGGAACAGGTCTCTAGAGCTATGCTTCTTCCAGTGGCAACAATTATTCTCCTGACCTCTGCCAAATAGAAGGATGTGATAATTCTAGAGACCCATCAAATATAAATAAGCAATATTTGCTTCTAGTCAGGGTACAGTTTGGAGGGAATGAAAGAAGATCCAAAGTATCACTTACCAGATCTGTAACTATTTTGGGACAGAGCTGGAAGCGGAAAGTTAGACCATTATATTATTTATATTTTTTATGTATCTGACCTTAAATATTCTTCTCTGAAAAATGGGGTGAATGATTCCTACTTAGCAATAGTCTCATCAGTGTAGAATGAGATGAGAGGTGTCCAAGATCTTTGTAAACTATATAACAGGCAGAAGAATTTATTTTTATATGAAATTCATTTTCATATCTCCTGCTGTTTAGTAATGGATCAGGCTGTCTTGTTAGCTGCTGAGCTTCCTATATATGGGGAAATTAAAACAGAAATCATTAGATCCACTGTACAAGAACAGTTGTGGTAGAAGAGATGATTGTCAAGATGATTATACTGTATCTACCAACTATAAACCTCTATAACCCTTGATTTCATTGACAATTAAAATTAATCATAAAGTCCTTTTGGAGGGAGTTAGGAGAAGCCTGCCAAATGTGCTTATGAAGGCATATATATCAAAATAGTATTTTAAATATGAAGGTGTTGCAAGACTATGAGCCTCTGCATCTGCCCTGGATTGCCTCCTGCAGATCACTTTGTAGATAGGGGATAGTTTAAATGTGGCAGCTTATCTGACCATGTATTCTGTACTGGCTAGTATAAATATTCTCTCATGCTACCACAATCATCGTGGGACTAGCTAGATCTTACCAGCATATTTGCCTGGCCACGCTGGATCTCTAAGTAATTAGCCTAGAGAGAAATGCTGTTTGCCTCCAAGCAAGCAAGCATGGCTCCCCTGATAACTCAAAGGCAACTAAAATACAAAACTGCCATGAGCTATATGAGACTCTTGTGAAGGCTTGGAGAAATATTTAACTGGCATTAGTATAGTCTTTGGTACAGAGGCATGCCATCTCAGAAAACCCCTTCTCTACCCTAAAAAGACATTTCCAGGCAGATCTTCGCTCAAAACATTAGGTGAGGTGCTGGGAGAAATTACCTGAGGGCATTTGACCCTCCCTGCCAGGGAAGTTACATTTAGCTTATAGCTCCTCCCAGCTCTGCTAGGAGACTTTGAATTAGCTCTGGGTCTTGAAAACAGCCAGATGGCCTCCTGAAGTTGCTACATTTCTGTAGAGCTATTGTCCTGTTTTCTTCTCTAAATAGCCCAGCCCAGAATGGGCCAGGCTGGAAGTTTGAGCAGATTTCTAGCTATAAAGTAAACTGCAAGAAGAAAGAAGCCCCTTTTTGCCATTTGGCTTCCCTTGGCGTTTTGCTTCTTGGTCCTCTCCATTCTCTGTTGGGCCTCAACACATGGTGGCAGCCATCTTGGCCTACTCGTGGCTGGGGCCTAGCTGGGAACCAAGAATCAGAGGTTTTTCCTGCTCTTGGATTGTATATTGGAACCTGTGATAGTAAAGCCCTTTTAAAACTGCAGCGTATTCCTGAGTTTTCATCCATTCCCGCCACCTTTGGAGGTAGAAGGGAACTCACTTCCCGGCACTGCTGGGGACCCCAGTGGCTTCGAAATGAAGGTATTTGATTTGTGTACTATTAAGAGATGGACTGTGACAGGTAACTCATTCAAAGTCACATTTGGACAATGGAACTATGACTTTTTGAAATTTTCACCTATTCAGGGAGACCTCAGGACCTCAACATCAATCTACACTCTCAAAGGCAAAATATAAAGTCTATTACTTTATTTACCATGTTATTTTCTTTATAAATCATGGATTCATTAAATAACTCTAAAGAGATGCAAATGAATATTCAGTGCTTAGACTAGAATAAATGCTGAAGGCACTGATATTAATTTTTGCCCCTAGTTTAATAAAATGTTTTCCATGACTTGGATATGTTTGAGTTTATTCAATATAAGGCTCATTTGCCCTGTTTTAATCCTCTAGTTGGCAATATCCATCAGATAATGACCTGCCAGTCTAACCCAACTTACTATAATCAAAGCAGGTGAATACCAGCCTCTAGGAGAATCATATTTCCTGCTTCTCAGTTTAATATATGTGTGTAACAGGAACTCCCTGCAAAATTGTGCCTGGGGGCTTTAGGATCCAAGTCAAAGCAATTCATAAAATGATGCCTTATAAATCTAGCTGTGGAAGATTGATGTTAAGGCTCCTTAAATGGTTGCTAAGTCCATTCACGAGCAGGGGATGGTACAGTTATCTCCTTTTAGTAGCCTGCCATTTTATTGCTCTTTAAAGAAATCATTAAAGATATTTGAAGTTGTCAGAATCAGAGAGCTTAAGTTTTGGAGGTATTCCAGGAAGGAAATGCCTTATACAGAAATACTCCCAAGATGAGTTAGGTAAAGCAAAATCTATCCAATAAAATAGACTGATTCAGGGCTTTTAAGATCACAAATATAATCTCATTGGTTTTATTCAATTGTTCATTTCTTTATTCGTGGCATATGTTTCTTGTGCTTTATAGGAGTCAAATGCAATTCTAGGTGCTTGGTTCCCAAGAGGGATCATGGCACCTCTATAGCTAGCTTTCATGAAACTTCTGGTACAGTGAGTGAACTATGTCCCATGGACACATGGTGACGGTCTGCGAAAGGCTGCACGTTCGCATGTTGTGCTTTGACACATACTAGCAATGTGACATTGCACTGCCTAAGTGGAGTAGTATCTCTTTGGTAACACAGTCACCAGATTGAGAGAGAATACCATTAGTGAGATGGTTGCAAGGCAAGTCATATAGTTTTATTTTGAGAATTGGTACTTATTCTGACTATTCAGTTGGTCATATTATTACCCTCTGAGAATGGCCAGACTACTTTTCATATATTTGCTTACAGTAAAACAATTTGTTTCATTCCAAATTACTAGAGTGGAATAATATGTTGTCTGAATAAAGAGGAATGTAGAACTCAAGCAAACTAGGGGATGCTGCTAATTGGTGCTTCTCCACTTTTATAATCCCGGGGCTTCCCTATTGCTGTCCCTCTGGGCTCTCAAACTGCTTGTGTAGCTCAAATGGATAATTGTTGACTCGGAGGTTTTTCAGGAAAGTGTCTGTCTTCACCTATAAAATCTCTTTCTTACATGCTTAAATTTCATCACCTTATGCTATCTATTGTGACTTACAGCTCATGGATATATATATATGTATATATACATATATACACACATACACACACTTATATACGCATCTATATATACTATTTGAGATTGTCCTAATGAAAAGGCATCATGTTATACTTTGAAGGACAGAAGGAAAATATGGATTGGACAGTCTCTTCCTCTTTAGATGTATATATTCTTGCTCAAGAGAGAAATATCAAGATCATGCTTAATGCTAATAAGAGACTGAAATGGCATTCTATGATTATAGATGCCTTTTCACATACTATGAGCTGATGAACTGCCAGCGAATTGCCCAGCCAGGACTTCACTCCATTATACTGGGCACAGGAGGATGAATTCCATTATCGCTGTTGCTAAGAGGGTGCCTCTTTATATGTTAAAATATCTGATCTTCTTCCCTACCTGTTAAGAATTTAGTTTCCAGCTAATACAGTCCAGATGAGGAAGAATGTTTTAATTATTGTCTCCATTTCTCCTTTGCACTATACTGCTTTACTAAGCAAACATATCTTTTGTGAAAGCTGCTTACCACAGTTTGACAATTCATCACCCATTGCTGAGTGCCCCCTTTTTTTTTTTTGCTTTTTAAGCACGATGTTCAGACATTTATCTTCACAGAGTTGAGCAGAGAGAACATCTTTAAATATGGCATCGATATGACTGGACTCAGAGGAAAGCCTCTTAAGTCAGTTCCCTTCAATCCTGTTACTACATTAAGTCTGAACAGGATTATCTACCAGCCTGCCAGTCATGATGTTCAGGAAAAGGGGAAAAGGAGAGCAAAAGAGACCTTTTGACCATCAGGCTGCCATGGGACCAGTGGAGCAAAATGTATTCTGACCTCACTTTACTCACATGGCTACAAAGTACAGATGTGGCAAGGAAAGCAAGTGACCATACATGCACAATCTCCTTTGTTTAATACTTTTTTCCAGGTTGGAAACATGATCTTATGTTTATACAAATGTAATCCATAGAATATTTTTTAATCATTAGTTTAAAGGAGAAACTCAACTGTTGAACTCAAACAACGTGGCAATTTTGATTGTATTGGTTTGGAGTTAACAAAATAATTGGTACTGTTTCAGTATGATTAATTTGTAGCCCTTTATTAAGTGCTCAATTAGTTAAAGACATTTGAGCTTCTCAAGAGTTGGCTGAGGAAGGAATTGACTCAGCAGTGGTAAAGTGTGATTGAAATTTAAGTCATCCAGATCATTGGAATAAGCTATGACCTTATCCTCACATTGACCCTGGAAATGGTTTAGAAAGGGATATCAGTATTGTATGTAAATTTGTTTTGGAAGACCAGAGAAGCTCACTGCAGTAAACAAAACATCGTATAGGAGAGCAGGTGAGAAAGAATTTTCAATGATGTAATTCATAAACAGCATGCAAAGAGATAGGAAAGGCCATATTTAGGAACTTTTGAGTTATTGTTTATGGGAATAATGTATCATTATCATGTGTAAAGTCATTAAAAACATCTCTTATATCACTGTATCACTGTCTTCCCGTTCATCATCAATTTGCTTGAGCGGGCACCAGTAACATCTCTATATGACCTGTCTCATGCTAGTAGAGCCCAAGGGCATCTGCTTGCTCCAGGAACATAAAGAGCCTCAAACCATTCCATCAGGTCATGGGAATGAGGTTTATAATTGTTACTGGTATTTGGCATATCAAATACGACACGGGTAGCTTGCCAGGCTCTGCCGTCTGGGTAGCCTAGCATACACCAGACCTTAAATTTGATGGCCAACACAGCATGAGACACTGTGGCTCCAATATATTGTCACCCAGGTTTAAAGCAATATTTGGGTAGATAGTGAGGTGAGGGAAGAGGGTCAAGGGGCACATTGGTGGTGGGAAACGTGCACTGGTGGAGGGGATGGATGTTGGAACATTGTGTGACTGAAATGCGATCATGAACAGCCTTCTCACTGTATGGCACAGTGACTCAATCAAATAAATATAAAACGATAATAAAGTGATATATGATCAAAAATTTAGAGAGTTGCCCTGTTTCCCAAAGCACCTATTAAAATAAAGTGGCATTTATTGGGAGGCATCTCTAAAAGAGGGGTACAGGAACTAACTGGGTCATATCAAGGGATATCCAGGGTGCGATGAGATGCTGGGGTTGATCCTGGATGAGCTCCATGGAATACATTTGGCTCAGTTAACTCTCTGCCTCATTATCTCTCTGGCACTGAAAGCCACAATTTTAATTAATCAATTAATTAATTAATTAATTAATTAATTAATTTTTGCTTTTTTGGGTCACACCTGGCAATACTCAGGAGTTACTCCTGGCTCTGTACTAAGGAATTACTCCTGGTGATGCCTGGGATACCGGTGATCATATGGGATGCCGGAGATCGAACCGGGTTATATGGGATACTGGGGATTGAACCGGGTCCGCCATGTGCAAGGCAAAAAGCCCTACCTGCTGTGCTATCACTCCAGCCCCTGTAATTTTAATTTATGATCTCTTGAACATGACTCCCTTTTCTTGATGCCTTTCTCCCTATGAAACTAGTCATTAGACCTCTAGTCTTTATCATATGAACGAATGAATCTTCAAAATGCTACCTAAAATTATAATAACATATATACAAAATCTTTTGCATCACCAAAAATCCTTTTGAGACAGGTACGTTTCCCATTCAACAAAAGAATGAATCTGATTTCAGAAACCCTAAGTGACTTGGTTTAAGTTATAGTGCTAAGAAATGGTGGAATGTACATTTCTGATATTTCAAATACAAATAGATTTCTAATTTAAATCATCTAGTTCGGTATTGTTGCAGTACACTGCTGCTCAGAGCCTCTGCATCTAGCCTGGAGTTGCCTCCCTGCAGGCCACTTTGTAGATAGCAATTATCTCTTATATAATGAAACCAAACACTTCTTTCAGAATCATAGATTGAATTTGCTGAATGTGCAACTTAAAGATATGGAGATCTCTGCTTAGAGAAAAAAAGTCTGTAGACACAGATCCAGGAAGTTTAAACCCAAGTTGCTCAAGGGCCAAGTATAATATATTGTCAGTCTGAAAAATTCAATTAATATAATGGAAAGGTGAAAGCCTTCATTGCTCTCTCTCACTTCTCTATGGGTAATAACTGTTATCATTTTTGGTTAAAAGAAAAGACTTCCTAATAATTGAATGTATTCACTGATACAATCAATTATCTTGGAAGCATTTTTTCTATTATAGACAAGTTGAACCGCAACTTGTCAAAGTTACAACAATGAACAAGATGAACTTTGTGATCACTTCCAATAGTTAAATTCTTCAGTTCTGAGATAAAATAAGACTTTTTTGTGCAGTTATTGAGTGTACAAATTATTTCCATTGTTAGTTGAAGGAAAATCTAGCATGTGAGATATCTACCAACTTAGCTGTAAGCAATTCATCATTTTTAGTGGTGCTGAAACCCCTGGGCAAAAATGAAATCTTCAATGGAAAGGGTCCAATGTCCTTTACACATTAACTTTCTTGCATGGTGTAGTACTTACATGTTTTGTGGTACAGAGAAGTTAGACTCTATTTCAGTTTATTCTGTCATGTAGATGGAATCTCCACTTTTGTTCATGTTCCACACTGAACAAAGATTGGTGGGTAGTGTTAGGAAATTCAGGGAATTATCATATTCTTTTGTCTGTAAGGAGATTATATATTGATTCTTTGCTTATGGCACTTTTCCCAATAAGGAGAATGGAACATTTTGAATATAAGTGGGAATAAGTCATATGAGCATAAGGAATGCCAGATAAGCAAAATAGGAATGCATTTTTAAATACCAGTTTTCCAAAATTAGTTAAAGCTATAGAGTGTTCTGGCAAAGTTAACATGCTAGCTAACTGAAAATTACTGTACATGAAAAGGGGCCCAACTTCTTTTTGTAGGATGGTGAATTTTCCCAAGATGCAGTCCAGTAGGGAGAGGCAGGGATGTCAGGGATGGGCCGGACAGCTGACTAAGACTGCAAGTGGGTGGAGGAGGTGTCGACAGTCCTGGGCATGAGTCTGATGCGTTGGCATCAGACAATACACATTGATGAATGATTTTGGGTGAGTGGAACTAGAGAGAGTTCTGGCTATGGGACTCACTTTTCTCCCACCTACTAATGGAAAAGAAGGAATCTGACACTCCCTGCTAGAGGATGAGGAAAGCTTTGGGCTTTCACAGTGCTTATACTTGACAATAAAACATGACCAAACCTTAACCTAAGGTGACCTTGATAATTTGAGAGGCACCAATTTATGGCCCCTTCTTATACTTCTATTTTAAAATTTTATCTTTAAAATACGTCCAGGAGGGAGGGCAGATTCTGGCCCTGGCCCTGGCTCCGCCACCCCAATAGAGCCTCGGAAGAAGCCAGAGGAAACCCTGCACCATGAGGGCAGCCATTTTCAACATTCGTGCTCCACAGCTCATTAGAGCTCCACAAAGAGATAAGCTAATCTCAAACCCAGCTTGTGTGAGCCTCACCTAAAGAGAAGCCAATTTCAAGCCCAGGTATCCTGGTCTCAGCGACTAAAGTCACTGAACTTCCACAGAGATGGAGCTGGGGTCGCTTTCCCCCACTTCTGTCCTGTCTGGGAGGCCCAGTGGACCCGCCCACAAACTGCTCCTGGGCTGCGGGCCATGAACCAGACACAGATACATGGGGCAGAGTTGCTACCAGCTCCCCATGTACTCCTCAAATACGTCAGTAATTACAAGACCTGAGAGCCTACCTACTACTGAGAGTATCCCACCAGCACAGCAGAGCCTGGCAAGCTACCCATGTCGTATTTGATATGCCAAAAACAGTAATAATAATGGACCTCATTTCCATGACCTGAGGTTCTTCGTGTTCCTGGACTGAGCAGATGCCCTTGGACTACACTAGCACATGACAAGGACAAATGGAGATGTTACTGGCACCTGCTCAAGCAAATTGATGAACAATGGGAAGACAAGTGATTATCAGTGGCAAATGAGCTTTAAGCTGCAGTTCAAGGACTTTGGTTATTTAGATAAAATGTTGAAAGGTTAGGCCAGTGACAACTTCTGGTTATATAGTGAGAGGCCAATTCCCAAGTTTTCTAAACTAAACTAAAGATTTTTCCCCTGTTTCACTATCAAGGAGAAACCTGTTCTTGGTAATAGAAATGGTCCATTTAAAAAAAAAAAGGCAGTAGTAGGCCAGAGAGATAATACAGCAGGTAGGGCATGTGTGTGTCTTGTAAGTGACTGACTGGATTTGGTCCTCAGTACCACAAGTGGCCCCTAAGCCCATTAGGAGTGAGCCCTGAGTGAAGAGCTAGGAGTAAGCCCTAGACATAGCTGGGTATAGCCCCAAATAAAACACACATAAAAACACGACAACAATAACGAAAGGACCTCATGCATTTTTGTTTGCTTTATAGTTTGGGCCACTCTCAGTGATGTTAGGGAGATCATGTAGAGCTGGGGATTAAGCCCAGAGTCCCCATACGCAACACATGTCCTCCAGCACCTGGCTCTCTCTCCTGAGCCCCGTTTGTTTTCCTTTCTCAACATAGAAGTAATATATTTTAGTTCATTGGAAGTTTGGAAAATACCCAAAATAATAATTTTAAAAAGAATAATACAATCAGTATACTAAAACAAATGAAAACAATTACTCTTTAAATTTTAGAGTATCATTTTAATTCATTTTGTGTATTTAAAAATATTAAGATGGTACCACATATATAACTTTGCTTATTATAATGTTACTATATTTATAATTTGTTTTTTAAATGATGTTTAAGATAGCACAATCATATGGTTAATAAACACAAAGTATAAAACAAAACATAAAATAACGTGGGGACCGAGAGAAAGTACAGCAGGTAGGGTGCTAGTCTTCCAGGCGGCTGACCCGGTTTGATCCCCAGCGTCTCATATGATGCCCTGAGCATCATCAGGGTAATTCCTGAGTGCAGAGGCAGAAATAATCCCTAACTATTTGCATATATGACCCCAAAACAAAACCAAAACCAAATCAAACTAAAATAAAATGACAAAGTGAGTGGCAAGAATTCCAGAGGAATTTCCATGGAATGGGCTGGATACATAAATCCTGATACTCTGTCCTGCGAGTTATAGAGGTCATCTAAAACCTGCAATTTGTTCAACTATAACATGGCAGATGCTTGATGCTTCTGTTCTTATTTTCCATTTTTGGTAAGGGTCGTAGCAGTGAGTTGTCCTCTGGGGTTTCTCTTGACTGCCTAGGAGTCACTCCTGGAGGTGCTCAGGAAACCATATGTGGTGCCCAAGATTGAATCCTGGTAGGCTGCATGCAACACAAGTGCCCTACCTGTTATACAGTTTTTCTTGACCCTGTACTCTCTACATTTTCACTGTCTTCCCGTTCATCATCGATTTGCTTGAGTGGGCCCCAGTAACATCTCCATATGTCCTGTCTCATGCTAGTAAAGCCCAAGGGCATCTGCTTGCTCCAGGAACATAAAGAGCCTCAATCCATTCCGGAATGAGGTCTATAATTGTTACTGGTATTTGGCATATCAAATACAACATGGGTAGCTTGCCAGGCTCTGCCGTGCAGGTAGCATACTCTTGTAGTCATCTCTAAGTCCAGCATTTATTGAAGAACCACACGGCCGCTTATGGCCGTGCGAGCCGGACTGTGATAGGCTGGTCTGCTGGGTAGAGTTCTGACGAGAGACAAGTCCGAATGTGGAAAATGGAGGCCCTCATGGAGTGGGGGGTCGTCTGGCTTGTTGCAAGGCTCTGCTGGGGTGGCGGGCCAGGGCTAGAACCCGCCATCCCTCCTGGGCGCCTTGTGAGTGGCTGGGCACAGGGAGAGCAAGTAGCAGTTCTGCCCCATGTCTGTCTCTGGATCAGCATACCTGGGCCGGATTAAAAAAGACTGCAGTAGGGTGGATCTCAATGAGCCGGACTGTGATAGGCTGGTCTGCTGGGTGGACTTCTGACGAGAGAGAAGTCCGGATATGGACTACACCACCAGTAGTAATCCAAAAAGACCCCACCCAAAAAAAAGGGGGAGGCCAGAGAGAGGGAGAACTCAACAGGCCGAGCAATTACAAAGCAGGCATGTGGGAGGCCCGAGTTCAGTCTTGGTACTGCATAATCTGTATATGACCTATATGTGATCTCTGTGTAAATATTTACACTTTTTAATTTACTTCCCTGCCCCTTGAGGTGTTGCGGGTGTGGCTGTGGTGCCCACCTGCATTGGCAGGTGGCAGACAGGAGACAGACTTGTCTACACTCAGAGCTCTGTCCCGTGGGCCCTGGATAGTTGATAGTCTGACATAGAAAAGACTGGGCCCACTGGGCCCCTGGGATGAACCCAGAGCCACGGCAGAGCCTGGCAAGCTACCTGTGGTGTATTCAATATGCCCAAAACAGCAACAATAATGAACCTCCTTCCCACGAATGGAGATGTTACTGGCGCCCATTCAAGAAAATTGACGAACAATGTGAAGACAAGTGACAAGTGACGATTTACTTCCACCATTGTTTTTTCTTAAATGAGATCTAAGGCACTTGTCTCCTATGGAAGCATTTGGAATTTGCAGAGGAACTCATATGTACTTGCAATCCAGAAAAGCAGACGCAGACAATATGAATCAGTCCTCGTAACTTGACTCTCTGGGTTCATTTTTCTCTCTCATGCTGGGCTGTGGGATCTACATGTGAAGCAAGATTGGGCTTTTTGGGGTGTGTGTTGACAAAGAATTAGATTTTCAATCTATTGACGTTGGTGTTCAGGGTCCTAATGATGAGCCTTATTTTCTTCGCTTTTCCCTTTAATCTAATTAAGGAAGCACTTTGTTAAGAACTGGTAGTTTTATTTAAATAATTTAAAATGAGAGTGGTTTTGGCAATAAGGAAACAGAAAAACAAGGATTGGAGAGATGGCACAGGGTGTAAGGTGCTTGTTGTGCATGTGGCCAGTCTGGGTTTGACCCCTAGCACTGTTTATGATCCCCTGAACACCAGGAGTGATCCCCCGAACAGAAGGCCAGGAGCAAACTTAAGAGTACTGCAACTTTTTGGGGTATGGCCCCTCAAACAAACAAGAAGAATGCAAGACAGTATGTTGAATATGTTTATCTTTATTTTTTTAAGTATTTTATTATACCACCGTGAGATATACAAATAAAAAAGATATACAATTAAAAAGTTCATGTTTGGGTTTTGGTCATACAGTGTTTCAGCACCCGTCCCTCCACCAGTGCCCATCTCCATACAAATAAAAAGATATACAATTAAAAGTTCATATTTGGGTTTTGGTTATACAGTGTTTCAGCACCCGTCCCTCCACCAGTGCGCATCTCCCACCACCAACATCCCGGTTCCCTCCCCCTTCCCCAGCCCTGCTCCATGGCAGGTTCTTTATTTCTTTGCCTTTCTCTCTCTTTCTCTTTTCCTTCCCTTCCAGACTATGGATTACAGAACATACATTAAAAGGTTGTCATGTGAATCCTTTTGCCTCTATTTAATGCTCAGTTCTAGGTTGGCATTAGTACCCTCGACTATTATTAGCACCCTGTTCCATTTTCTGTCTTACCTAAACTCTGACTCCCACACGCTTGTGATAATTTCCACCTTTGACAAGACCTCCCGATATATGCTTCACTTGACCTTGGATATTGGTATCATAATATGTACATATATATTTATGCCATGCAAATAAATGCAGTCATTCTGTATATGTCTCTCTCCTTCTGGCTAATTTCGCTCAACATAATCTTCTCCATGTCCATCCATTTATAGGCAAATTTTATAACTTCATTTTTTCTTAAAAGTCTGAGACCAGTGTCAGGGTCTCAGGGTCTCAGGGTCTCAAAAATCTCAGACCAGAGATTTTGGTGTAGTGACTTAAAAAGTTCTGGCACTGTCATAAATGAATACATAAATAAACAAGTAAATAGTTCAGTGCCAGTCCAGATTTTTTCCTCCCAATAAAGTTAAGTTCTGGTTGATATCTGAGATTGGTATGAAGCTGTGGTAATTAATTTGGAGCACAATTGTGCCTAGTACAGCTTTTCAGCAGAGTTATGGGTGATTTCTTTTATTAGTGTGATGAAATATCTACACTTGCCTATTCAGAAGGTATGTGCATGACTGTCTCAAACTTATCCTATGTGGAAAACACTCACCATTCTGGGATGTTTACCTTCAGAAACTTGACACGAACTTGATACAGAAGCCTGGTGAGTCAAGCATGACAGGTATAAACTTATGAAGGAGTAGTTTCTTAGTTGATTTTGATTGCAGACGCCTAAGGAAGCTATCAACCAACATCAACAGAAAGAAATGAGCTGGTGTTCACAGATTCCAGGCTACGTGGTCCTAATCACACTCTCACAAGAGGCCATGAGCCTTTCTACCTCCTGGACTGACACATCCCACCAGCTGTGCTAGCTTCCCAGCCAAGCTCCATGTCAGTGTAGCCTACAGCACCTTGCCAGTGGTCTGAACTGGCTCAGAGTGTTCTGTGATCTTCACGGGGTGGACCCTGAAATATACTAGGTGATGAGGTATCCTCTGACAATAGTACAGTGTGTCAGGCTGACGTGCTGGATTTTGATGTTTTATTTTCAGCTTTGAGTTTTCATCTGAGATGCGGATATTGGCCCATTTCCTCCCTTCTCAGCAAGGAGCATTTTACTTTATTGTGTTCCACGCCCGCCCTCTGACAGTGTGCAGATAGTATCAGTGGGTGGGTGCTTGGAGCTAGAAATCCTTATTTGTTCTGATATTATCTCATTTATGTCTGCAATTTCAGGCAGGAACAAATTTCTCCGAGTGCAGGGTGCTTCTTGTAAGAGCATTCAGCAAATTCCGCTCAGCTTCTTTAAAGCTAGAACTTCAAAACTCCAATGACTATATTGCGGCTCAGTAACCACAGACAGTAATGACACCTCTAAGTAGCTAATGCAGGCGTGCAATACCCTCATAGCCCTGATTTAACTTTATTTACAGATTAAAATTGAATTGCAGTGGATTTATTGATATAATAGGCAGAAAGTGATTATCAAGCATCCATCACTGATGGAGGAAAAACCAATCAACTTATGCTCCAAGCTTTGCTTTAACCTAACCTAACTCATCCCCTTATAAAACTCAGAGGATTTCAGTCATACACTCGCACTAAATCTCAATGAGCCACAACTCCCACTAAACTCATCTCTGCTCCTTTCAAGGCATTCAGGAGTCAGACTAATTTTCACCACCGCAAAGTTGTTATGAAAGGGAACTGCAATGGGCTGGAGATTTAGCATCTGCACTTCCTTGCTGTGCTCGCAGCCATGGCTATAGTCTTCTATAATGTTTGTTGCAGACCCAGAGGAATTTGGTGCTGGGAGGATGTGGTCAAGAGATGATGGTGATGCCTTCAACTGTGACAAGCGGATTAGAGAGGTGGCCATTTTGGGGGAGAACTAGGGTCAATTTTTGAGTAGACAGTGAGATGTTTGCTTAGAAGCAGGAAACAGAGCTCATGTGGTGGGAGTGCTTCCTATCCTGCAGAGGTGGGCGGGGGGCTGTGATTTGAGAGCAGAGATGGAGCAGAGGACGCAGAGCAGCGCGGTGTGAGGTTTTTTTTTTTCATTAGGACTAATGAAAGTGGCAAATGGTCAGTCAATCTCATGCCATCTATTTCGAGAGGACTGCTAATGCCATCTGGAACACACAGACAACCCCCTGGGCTCAGGGGGCTCACACAGAACATTCTGAAACAGAAAATCGTATGTGTGAATTCATAGTCTATAATCTAAACCCTAAGATAGGTGTGTGTGTGTGCGTGCGTGTATTTTAGCCCCCACAGCTATCCATCTCTAAGTCATGACTTGGGACCTTAATTTATCTTCATCTATGTCATTACTAGTGTTTTTGCATGCCTGTGATGGAAATACTGCTATTGTCCATAAATGCTGTTTTAATTATACCTGAACCTTAAGGCAATTCAGAGAAAGGGCAGAACTATTAGAAATACAAGGCATTTTTAGTTTTGTTTCCATCCCACTCTCCATTTTTTACCTACTGTGTTTTGCATTGTCTGCTCTGAATGTATTTCTCTATTCATTAGCAAATTAAACTCCTTTAAAATGGCTGCAACATCAGTCCTCTACATCAGGGAGATGGTGATCAGTGAGTGCAAAGAATATTTCTCCTGCACTCAAATGCCAAAAGGAATATATCAAGATAAAGGAGATACTTTCTCTAATCTGGTTTCAGTATCATTTTACTGGTGCATCTAATCTCGCTGATCCTACCTGACAAATCTACTTCCTTTAATGTTTGTTTTGTGCTACGGTATAACCTTGTTTATCTCCTACCAGGCTTGACTATTCACTTTCTGTATTGTAAAATACAATACAGAAAGTCTAAGTTTCCTCCTCCCAAGATGAGTCATGGTAGGTTTCAGGTATCATTTTTGAGAATCTCTGAGTGTCGGGAGAGTGTGAAAGCCATCAATTTGGCTGTTTTCATTTCTAACTGAACATTATTTATATGTTCATTTGTCTTAGCAGGCTTCTTTTAGCATAATAGTGTATGTTCTTTATCTTAACCAACAACTCTCTTCTTCTTCCTGTACTAGAGGTTGAAGATTCCGTGATCAGGCTGACGCCTGGTTGAGTTCTTGGTGAGGATGCTTCTGCTTTGCACACATTTGCATCCTTCTCTGGAGTCCTCACTTACAATTAAAGTGTGGGTGCGTGTCTCTTCCCTTTCTTATAGAGACCAGTTCTGTCCCCGGACCCCATTCTCCTGACCTCATCTCTACATCATCATCACTCACATACTCCCACCTCCATAGTGGATTACTCCTGGAATTATGACCTCAGTATCTACCTGTCAGGGGTTGCAACATTCAGTCCATGGCGAAATTTATTAGAGAGGAATCTGCTATTCTTAAAGCTTTGGGGAAAGAGTGGGGAGTTTAGGTAACTCCTAATTGCACTCAGTGTTTTCCTGGCTCTTTGTTCAGGCTCTTTGTTCTGGTGATGCTCTAGGGATCATATGCAAATCTGGGGATCACAGTGGGGTCAACTATCTACATGACAAGTGTTTTCACTTATGTGCTATTCTTCTGGCCCTTTGACTCTCTGACTCTATCCTAAAATGGTTTAAATTTGAGGTTTCTCTTTGTCTTTTTGGGCCACACCTTGTGATGCTCAGGCTCTGCACTCAGGAATTACTCCTGGCGATGCTGGGGGTGGGGGGACCATACAGGATGCCTGAGATTGAATCTGGGTCAACTGCTTGCAAGGTAAATACTCTGACCACTGTACTATCACTCCAGCTCTCATTTGAGGACTTTAAGACATTTTATATTTGAGCATTATAATATTTGAGGATACAAATAAAATGGAGCCTGTTGGAGTTGGAGGAATAGTACATCAGTTAGGTATTTTCCTTGCACATGACTGACCTGAACTAGACACCCCGCACTCCACATGGTCCCCTGAAACTACTAGGAATGATCCTCAGTGCAGAATCAGGAGTAAGCCCTGATTACTGCTGGTGGGCTGCCCTCCTCCCCCCCCCAAAAAATAAATAAAGGCTGTGTGTTGATAAGTGGCACATAGCTGGAGCACGCTAAATCTTAGTTCTAGATTCCTTCACCTATCCCCGCCCCAGCTTTTATTTATTTATTTTACTTACATGTGTTTACCACGATTACATAGCATATGTCCTAGAAAGGGTATTTGCTGCTATGATAAACTATGGAGTACTTTTTTTCTTTCTCTGACTGACTCCTTGCCAAGATCTCACTTTTCATCCTTTTTTCATGGAAAATCAGTTCCATTTATCACTTTAGTTCTGTCCTTAGATCTTGTCTCTACAAGCACATCTCACATATTTTAGTGGCCCCTTTAGGATCTAGTATCCTCTGCGGGCTATCATGTTCTCACTGTAACACTGCCACTCACATCTAGAGCACTCAAACACTTAGTGCATTTGACCTGGGAATTTAAAAGCCAGAGGAAGTACTGATGCACAGAATGGGGTGGGTCCTGCTGTGTTAATTTGCGTTAAAAAAACACACTGGTTCTCTGTTTTACTATGCTATGCTATGTATCAATTTGTTTATTTAGAGCCTTCTGCCGTTCATCACTGGCAGAATATCATAGAAATCATCGGAGCTTTAAAAGACACTGTTTTACTGTAACAATGTGGCAGTTGGTTTTTCTAAGAAAGGCACAGGTCTGGCTTCCAGTGCCCTTCTCTGCATGCTTGCTAGTATTTTAACTCTGGTGCAGTGCTTTCTTTCACAGATTGCCATGCCTCAGAGACCCTGGGAGCATTAAGCACAGGCCATTGATAGGATAAACTGTGCATGCTTTGTAGGCATGCACACCAAATACTTATATGAAAAGTACTTGCTTTATATATTCAGTGATTGAGTTGTATGTAAATCTCATCCTGACCGCATCCTGGGGAACTCATTTCATATTCTCTTTTTACTCAACTTATATTTTAGTTAGTCCCTAGTAGAAATCATTAAGGAATCTAGTCATTCGATCGATACAGGGATGACATGCTGCAGTTCTTACCTTCAGTGAGTATATGGTTTAGAGATGACTCAAGTATCCGTGTAGCAAATAGAGCATAATGAGATATCAGTCAACCAATGCAGTTCAGTAAACAGGCAGCTACAATATAAAAAATGAATCACATTACAGCCCATGGTAAAGGGGAGAGGAAAGGAAAGTGGATAACAGAAGACTAATATGGTCCCAGTGCAAAGATGAAAGAGCATGGCCCTTTAGGCTAATAAATTCAGTACTCCAGTAAGAGAAGACCAGTGATGGAAACCCAGGTTTGGGGTATGTGAGTTCCATGAGTTGCTGAAGCCAGGAGAAGACTTTATTGAGATAAATAATTTGGGGAAAAAATCAGAAAAACTACAGTAAAAAATAAACCACTGGAAGGCAAGACAATAGTAGGGCAGATGAACTGAAAGAAGCTCAATGTTTAGAGGAAAGCCGGGATAGAGAGCAAAGATGGTGATTGATAAGAAATAGACTCAAGCAATATAGAAACAGACCTAAAATGGTATCTTCAAACATTGTTCCTCCGGCATAGCTTGTATTTGCTGTTGTTAAGACATTTTCAGACATTTCTAAATAGTTAAATGATTTCATCGATTAGGCTCAGTTTTCCCTCTCGTGGAGGTATCATCCTTTTTAAGGATGCTGAGATTTGAGAATTTTTAGTAGGCCTGGGGTTAGTCCTGGCTACAGTGATATGTGTATAAAATCAGTTCTGGCATCTTTCCTTTATTTCCAGCCAAATTCCAGAAAAGATTGTCTGCTGATACTTAAAAAGAGAAAGCGCTAATAACTCAGGGCCAGAATGAAATTGCTCAGAATGGTCCTGATAAATCTCTATTTTGTGTTTTATGGGTGGCTTTGTAGCTCAGGAATTTCTAGGAGCTACCTCATACTGTCAGCCGGGACACTGAGGGTTGCCTTAGGTGAGTAAGCATCAGACATAGCTGAAGACACTCTTGGTTATCTGGAGGGAAACCGCGTACTTTGCCCTGTTTCACTCTCATCAGCAATTTGGACCAAATCCTGGAAAGAAATGGGTGGACTCCAGTCCCAGAGAACAGCTCTTGGGACTGTGATAGGAGACACTCAGTCACAGTTGCCCACATTGGCACATTTGATGTGCTGGAAAATCCCAGATGTTTTCAGATGAAAACATCTGAAAACTCATGAAGATGCTCATGAAGAAAGATAGGGGTAGGTGACCAGCACTTTCATTCCGAAAGTTGTCTAGTCAGAGCACATTTCTCCATGTTTGTACAGATGGGGGGTGTGCTTCCCTTTCAAAAAAGAGTGAAATGAGAAACTTAGATGATCTTCCCTTTGACCTTTTTTTTTTAATTCTTTTTTTTTATTATACCACCGTGAGACATACAATTACAAAGGTGTTCATAATTGGTTCTTGGTAGTACAGTATACCAGCACCCATCCCTCCATCAGTGCCCCATTTCCACCACCAATGTACCCCACCCCCCCCCCCCCACCCCAGGCTGCCTCAATAGCAGGTACCCCAGTATCCTCTCTCTCTCTCTCTATCTCTCTCTCTGTCTCTGCATCTCTCTCCCTCTTCTTTTACACATTGTGGCTAGCCCTGCAGATATTTAGAGTTTATCACTTAAGTCTCTTTGTGTATATTCAATGGTGAGTTTTAATCTGCCATTACCATTTCCCACATTTAGTAAAACACTGGTATCTATTTATGTCCTATTAATGAATGCAGTCATTCTATATCTGTTCTTTTCCTTCTGACTAATTTCACTCAGCATGATAGTCTCCATGTCCATCCATTTGCAGGTAAATTTCATTTCATCTTTTCTGACAGCCGCATAGTATTCCATAGTGTAGATGAACCACAGTTTCTTTAGCCAGTCCTCTGTTCTCGGGCATTTAGGTTGTTTCCAGATTCTAGCTATAGTGAATAGCGCAGAGATGAATAAAGAAGTACAGATAGTGTTTCTACTATGTGTTTTTTGGTCTCTCGGATATATTCCCAGGAGTGCTATTGCTGGATCAAATGGGAGCTCAATATCTAGTTTTCGGAGGAATGCCCATATTGTTTTCCAAAAGGGCTGGACCAGTCAGCACTCCCAGCAACAGTGGATGAGAGTCCTTTTTTCCCCACATCCACGCCAGCACCGATTGTTCTTGCTGTTTTGGATGTGTGCCAGTCTCTGTGGTGTGAGATGGTACCTTGTCGGGCGCTCCGCGGGGTCCCCGACAGTGCCGGAAGCGAAGTTCCCTTCTACCTCCGAAGCAGGCGAGGAATGGATGAACACTCAGGAGTCCGATGCGGTTTTAAAAGACTTTACTTATCACAGGTTCAGGCATACAAATCAGCAAAAGGAAAAACCCGATGCTTAGGATTCCAGGCTAGAACCCCAGCCACGTGTAGGCCAAGATGGCGACCACCACGTGTGAAACTTCCAAGGGGAATAAACACTCACAAGGCGAGATCCCACCGGGAAGAAGCCCGGGAGAGCGGGAACCAGCTAGTTTATACCCCCCCCCAACTTAGACCTTCCTCCCATTGTTATGGAAAGCAGGGAGGGTCCAATGCCCTTAGGTAGTCCCTCCCTGCATCTCACCTAGGGCCTTTACTGTGCTAATGTTTTGAGCCGGAATGCCTTTGAAATGTAGAGAAGGGGGTTTCTGAGATGGCATGTCACTGTACCAAAGATCAACACCAATGCCAGTTAAATATTTCTCCAAGCCTTCACAAGTCTCCTCTACTTCATTGTAGTTTTATATTTTATCAGGGAGCCATGCTTGTTTGTTTGGAAGCAAACAGCATTTCTCTCTGGTCTAATTACTTAGGTGTCCTTACGTGGCCAGGCTAATATGCTGGTAAGATCTAGCTAGTCCCACGATGATTGTGATAGCATGGGAGAATATTTATACCAGCTAGTACAGCATACATGGTCGGATAAACTGCCACATTTAGACTACCCCCTTATCTACGGAGTGATTTGCAGGGAGGCAATCCAGAGCAGATGCAGCGGCCCTTAGGAGTCCTGCAACAGTACCTCATTGTTGTTTTGATTTGCATCTCCCTGATGATTAAAGATGAATAAGGTACATCGAAGAAAACATAGGAGACACGCTCTACGACATCGAAACTAAAAAGTATCTTTAAAGACGACACACCACTGACCAAGCTTAATGGAAGCAAAGATAAACAAATGGGATTATATAAAACTGAAAAGCTTCTGCACCTCAAAAGAAATGGTGACCAAGATACAAAGACAATCCACAGAGTGGGAAAGGATATTCACCCAATACCCATCCTTTTGACCTTTTCCCCCTGACCTTTACTCCTTTAAGTCTGACTCAATAAAACAATAATAAATCACATCACACATTCTTAAAGAATTGTTGAAGAGTGTCTATAGCATGTTTTACACTTATTTTTACTTATTATCTGTAGCAGATTTCATCCTTGTTTCTCAATCTTTGAAGAAAAAAATCATCTTTTCAGCCCTGGAAAACAGGCAAATGTCAAACAAGTCTTATATGCAGAGGACCGAAGTAGTGTCCTAGAAATGAGTCATCTTAAGGTCAGGGATAATGCTTGCTTTATCTAGCTTCTGTCTGGAATGTGCATCTGGGGCACAGTAACTATTATGTGACATCAGCTCATAACCTACCTGCTCCCATATTGTCAGGCTTTGAACTGTCTGCATTAGGGCCACTGATTTACTTCACTCACACCAATTAAACCCACGAGCCATCTAAATATATGTCAGCTCCTTTTTGCTCCAAATCCCCATTTTCTGACAATCCCCAGGCTTTTCACTGATACATTTAGGGCAATACGTTCATGCCAAGCTTCTGTACAAGAAACTTCATTTTAGAATTGCAGACACCCTCAGATACAGCAAATCAGAACTCAATTCGTTCCTTTTCAGTTATATATTCAGAAAGCCATCTTCGGCTAAACAATCAGGATTATTGTGACGATTTAGGATGACCAAATACAGACTTTCATGCTTTGGCTGGTTGCCAGTGCTCACTCTCTCTCCTTTTTTTCTGACATGAATTTCCTGCAGAAGAGAATCAATGAAGAGTCAAATGAATTTTACGGGAATTCTATGGCAGCAGGTTATTTCCATATCCAATCTTTTTTAACTTTCAGGTGTGTAGAAACTGGTCAAATGAGTCTATTACCCCGTTAATCTACACAGTGTTTCCTGTATCCGATTGCTATTGACATTGGTGATAGGCTCTTGAAAAATTGGGGGCAAAACAACTTTCTTGAAAGGTGGAAAAATGAGGAGGCAGAGAGGTCAGGCATCGGTTAATATATGATTCATAGTGATTTGTCTCCATATGATGCTGTTCTGACCTATTAGTGAAGGACAAAATCCTAAAGAAATGCTTAATTAATGTGTGCATTTAAAGAGTAACAAAAACTTGCTGTAGAGTGCAGACTGCATGGAGAGACATTCCATGAAGTTTTTAAAGAAAAGGTATTTAACTCTCTAATTACTGTGGCTTTTGTATCAGCATCCTTCATCTTATTAACATCACAGTTGGGTGGTATCTTTGACTGGTTCTAGCAGGCGCCTATCTGTCCTGCTCCTGGGGAGTCTTTTCAAAGGGGGCTGGAGCTTCAAATATCTTCTGCTCTGTCTAGTGAGCAATGCAATCAATGCAATATAACTTCTACACCTCCCTCTTATTTTTAAAGTAAAATGAAAACTCAAATTTACAACACTGGTAAATGTTTTATTGACTGAGAGTTGTGAATTTGCTTCTTTCAAAACCTCTTGGGCTTTTTGTTAAAAATTCAAGACCTGAGTAAGAATTTTTTGCATTTATTGACACTGTATAAAAATCCTTATCAAGTAATGGTTTAGATCAAACTGAACACCAGAATTAAGAATTTTAGAACCCTCAAGCTCTCTCTTAAAAAGAAGTTTACAGTATAAAAATTGTTTTTCTTAAGTCTGTGGGTTCTTTTTTTTTTGTTCTATTTGGTTTTTGATTGTTTGGTCTTAGACTTGGGGGCCACAACAGGCTGTGCTCAGGTTCTACTCCTGGCTCTGTGCTCAGGGTCCACTCCTGGTGGTGCTCAGTAGATCACAAGGAGTGCCAGGGATCACACTCGGGTTGACTGCAAACTCCTGCCTGCTATAATATTAGGATCGAGCGCTTTGACTATTTTATATTAATTAAACAACTAGAGCACTTTAAAATCCTGCACTTTAATAGCTAAGCATGAAGTTTTTATTGCACTAAATTATATTTTCTTGCTTCACAGTAGGCTTTAGTTTGAGTTTTACTCAGTTTAATTGATGTGGGATATTAACTTTGACAGGTGAATTTCTGCCCATGAATTCTTATACAAGGACCAACCGCGTGGGATGCAAGCACAGAGCAACAGTGCAATAAATGACTTACTTCTTTAAAAGCTACTTCATCTCTCTCTTTCTTTTTTTTGCTTTATGAAATTTTTTTGGAGGGACATAGACAAATGTCCCTTATCACACTGAGAAACATGATATAAACATTTCCATTTGTCCTCAAAATTAAAAACTTTTCCAGAAATCAAGACACTAAATTACTGTTTTGCAATAGCTCCTTTGCTCTAGAAGGTTAGTTCACAGCTTTCCTATAGGTAGCTGAGTAGAGAGCACAGGGTGGAAAAAGCAGAGAAGACAGAAATGAATCAGGCAATCTTTTCAAATGTTTTGTTTTCTGGCTTTTTGGGGACACACCTGGCACTGTTCAGGGGTTAACTCCTGTCCTTGCACTGAGAAATCACAGGAGTTACTCCTGGTGGTAATCAGGGGGCCAGATGGGATGCAGGGGATTGAACTTCGGGTTGGCTGCATACAAGGCAAATGCCCTATTCACTGTATGATCACTCTAGTCCCAGAATCACTCATTGTAAAGACTCAAAGCAGCTTCTTAAGCATGAAAATGTTGGCACAACTTATGGCCACATGGCAGGTCATGAGCATGAACCTTAATAAGAAGGTTAAAGGAGCTATAATGGGGAATTATGGCATTGCTTACATGCCGATGCCTCCCTTACTCTGGTTGGGAGTAGATTATCCCTTAATTTGTCCTTCACTCAAATAGCTTCTTAGTCTTTACTTTTTGATTATGTATATTTGTTTCGGTTGGCAGTCACTAAGGAGATGGGTGAAAACAAACTAGGTCATGAGATTCAATATTGTTACCAGCAGTAGTTAATTGAACCTGACAGAATAGAATTGAGAATGTA
>JAJIBD010011492.1:0-49988 GCA_021461705.1 Cryptotis parvus
CCACAGTGGCCCTGTGCACATGTGTCTCAATTCACTCATAACGATGCCCTCAGTTCCTTCCTTCGCTCCTTTCAAGACCCAGAAGAGGCTTCAACACTATTCACAGAGTAGACATTTTTTGTAAAATTCAAGAAAACAAACATTAAGGGCAGTTAAGGTCCTTTCCTCTCTTTTACATTTTTTCTTTCTTATTTATTTATTGCTTTTTGGGGTCACACCCAGTGATGCTCAGAGGTTATTCCTGGCTCTGTACTCAAATTACTCCTGGTGGTGCTTGGGGGACCATATGGGATGCGGGGAAAAAACCTGATTGGTTGCATGCAAGACAAACACGCTACCCACTGGACTATTACTCCAGTCACCCCATTTTACACTTTTAAAGCCAGAGTTTGTATGTGATTTTTTAAAAAATTTTTGTCCTCATGGTCTTCTGATGAGATTGGGGATAGCTTGACTTTGGGTTTGTTTCTTTGTTTTGGGTTTGTTGCCACACCTGGCCATGTACAGAGCTTACTCCTGACTCTACGCTCATAGATCACTCCCAGCAGTTAGTGTACAGGGAGCATTTGGGATGCCAGGGATGGAACCCAGGTTAGAGCATGCAAGAAAAGCACCTTAACCCTGCACTACCTCTTGGGCCCCATAAGTAAACATTTTAAGTCAAGGGAATTGCTGTTTGGGGGCCAGAGTGATAGTACAGTGGGTTGGGCATTTGCCTTGCACAGAGCTGCCCTGGGTTTGGTGTCTGACAACCCCTCTGGTCCCCAAGTACCGCCAGGAGTGATACCTCAGTGCAGAGCCTGGACTAATCCCTGAACATCACTGGGTGTAACTTAAGAAGCAAAGGGGGCGGGGGATGGCTGTTTGCTTGCTTTGGGGCCATGCTGGTGTATGCTGGGCTATTGCTGGCACCCCTGAGAGGGAGCTGAAGTCCTGAACACAAAACACACACTCCCCATCCATAGACTGGAAGCATTTGAGAAAATGCAGCAGCAGGAATGTCTCTCTAACTTTGAGTCTTATTTCCCTACTTCCCTAAGTATTGGAATTCTCTGGGATGTGCCTTCTCTGCAGTAGACAGTTTCAGTTTTACCCCTGGAAACGCAGTCCCTAGCAGAATCCCTATCCCTGGGCCTTGCCCAGTTTCCCCCTCTGACCTCCTTCCCTACATGGGAACCCTAGTTCCCATTTATCAGACTCACACCAGTATCAAGGTCCAGGACTGTTTGTTTAGATCTTCCTTACTGTTCTAGAAACTTTATGATAAATTAACTGGTAGGTTTTCCTCCTATTGTTAATTTTGTTGTTGTTGTTTTGCTTTTAAGCCACACCCAGTAGTGCTCAGGACTTACACCTGCCTCTGTGCTCAGGGATCACTCCTGGCAGGGCTCAGGGGACCATATAAGGTGCCAGGAATCTAATCCAGGAAAACTCTGCACTTCCATCCAGGCCCACAATGGCCTGAGCTTTGAACTCCACGGCTCTTAAGATTTGACCCTGTCAGACACCCTGCCAATGTCATAGATGTCTCTCCTCTTGAACATTAAAACTGTCCTGCTGGTTTTCCATTGGTAGGACACCTTGCATTCAGACAGGTAGCGTGTGAAGAGCCGAGCTAGTGTATTGATGAGTACTGATGGCAGATTCTTCAGGTGTTCGGATCTGACTTTTGTCTGGGCCAGGTGCTGTGCGCTTCTTTACCGACAAAATGGCATGTCGGATTTCAGAAGGGAGAACGTTGGGAATGACATATCTATCCTGTGGAATTTGGTTTGTGGGCAGGTGAACGTGGCTATCAAAGAGATCTGAGTAGAAGTCATGGATAATCTTCTCCATTGCCTTTCTGGAAGATGTGATAGATCCATCAGGATGTCGGAGGGCAATCATCTTGGTCTTTTAGTTGGCAAAGGACAGGCGGGGCGTTGTGATGCTTTTCCCAGCTACTGCAGCTTTGGCCAGTATTGCTGCTCTTCTCTCTTTGAGTTCTTCCTTTATTGCTTCTCTGCACTGCTTTACAAGCTTGAACATTAGCTTATGGTTGCCTGAGGCTTGCGCCTTGCCACATTGGCGAATGAGCTTGAGAGTTTTTTGAAGACGGGCAAGTATTGCCCCTATCTGCCTATTGTCCATCATCTACAAGCTGTTCACTTGAGTCATCCTGAACAGGATTGGCAGAACATTAGATGAAGGACAACCATGCGAGCAAGCTGGCTTCTGAAAAGGATTCAGCACAATCGACCATATCCACAGGATAACCAAGCTCTTTGAGGTTATTTTTTTAATTTTTTTTGATTTTTTGGGTCACACCCAGCAATGCTCAGGGGTTTCTCCTGGCTCTGCACTCAGAAATTACTCCTGGCGGTGCTCGGGGGACCATATGGGATGCCACGGATCGAACCCAGGCCGGCACAGGCCGGCCACATGCAAGGCAAACGCCCTACCCGCTGGACTATCGCTCCGCCCCAAGCTCATTGAGGTTTGTAGAGAGTTCAAGATGCCACTCTATCTAACATTCATTGATTTAAAGAAAGTCTTTGATTCTGTTGAGACAGAAGCAGTCATCAAAACCCTAGCCAAAAGGGAGTTAAAACCCAATACATCAAGATCCTTCATGAGCTGTATTACAGATTCACCACCAGGATCTCACCATTCTACAAGGACGTGATCATTGATGTAAAAAGAGGGGTTCAGCAGGGTAATACCATTTCACCGAAAATCTTCAGCGCCACCCTTGAGAATGTCATGCAACAATTAGAATGAGAAGGAATGGGAGTGAAAATAGACGGCTGGCAACTACATCACCTCCACGACTTCTGGCCCGAGTCCACATCCCAATAGAGCCTCAGAAGAACCCAGAGGAACCCCCACACCTTGCTGGCAGCGTTTTTCATCATCTGGACTCCACAGCTTGTTCAGAGCTCCACCCAAGAGACTAAGCCAATATCAAGTCCCTCTTGTCAGATGTTGGATGACAGGTTTAGCTAGTCTGGGAGCTTTGTTGTCTTACCCAATCACAGCTTAATCTACTTACATGTTCTTAAGCCAAGGTTCATTCTAATGAGATCTCTCTTCTATGTAAACACTGATGGAGGGTATGGCAGTTACAGAAGTCACCTTGACTCTGAATAACTTCTGACTTATTATACATCTACTAAGACTTCTATGTTTTCTAGATTGGGCACAGCTCCTCTTTATACCCACTGCACCCAGCGTGGGACAGTTAGAATTTACCAGGAGACTACTACCCTGGCTACGTTGAAACTATAGGAAGATTATAGGAAGGATCATACTAGTTTGCTCTCAAGCAAGCGAGTGTGACCCTTTCAGTATACAGAGAACAAAATACTCAGAATTACCCTGGTGCAGATAATAAATAAGAAGGATCTTGTGGGTACCATCTAGATTACACGGATCCCATAAAATTAAGATGTATTACTTTATATCAGCCTCCCCTCTCTCCAGTGTTTTACATAAGAGATAATCTTGGAAGAAGGGATTAGTCCTTGATGTAATTCTTTGTTTATACCTATAATAGGGTGTGGCACCACCCTTCTACACTTTGTTTAGGGTTCTTTGTTGACAGGACCTTCCTGTCAACAGATAGGATTACTTTGGTGTATATAAGGGAACTGACTTGAGGCACTCGCTCCTATTTTTCCTGCTCCTTCTTTTGAGTAGGTTCCTCTCAGGTGAGATTCTCTCTCTTTGATGGGAGACTTGGGCTCTCTTGTATAGTCTAAGTTCTGACCAGAGCTAGAGTTCTTTCATTATATTGAATTGCGGTGGTAGAGTTTTTGTACTATTAAAAGCCTTTTTTGGAACTGCACTGGACTCGTGAGTTTTCATCTGTTCCTCCAGCAGCCCTGGAGGTAGAAAAGAACTTCTGCAGCGGCTCCAACAGTCAGAGACCCACCCTACAGAAGAAAGTATTTCAAGCCCAGGAATGCTTGAACCACAGATGCTGATACACCAGGCAGAGCTGCGACCAGCTCTCCCGTTGCATCTGTAAATTACCAAGAGTATTCTATCCACCACTTTCAGAGAGCCCGGCAAGCTACTGAGAGTATAACGCCCACACGACAAAGCCTGGCAAGCTGTCCGATATGCCAAAACCAGTAAAACGATGTTTATTCCCTGACCCTGAAAGAGCCCTAAATACAGCAGCACTAAGAAGGATGATTAAGGAGAGGCTGATAAAATCTCAGGGCCAAACTAGGCTGTCAAAACGAAGAGGGACTAAAATGATTGTCTGTACTTTCAATGCACGTATGCTGGCATCGGAAGCATGTATCGAGGACCTGATAGTACAAGCATGAAAGATCAAGTACAACATCATTGGTCTGACTGAGATGAGAAGGTGTCAATCACATCACGCCATTTTTGACACTGGAGAAGAACTGCTCCTTGGAACATACGAAGAGAGAGGTGTCGGTGGTGTCAGTGTCCTTGTCAACACAAACCTGGCAATGAGCATTGATTCATTTGAATGCCTAACAAACCAGATAGGACAATTACACTTGAAAAGATGTGGCCCACTATCAGCATTTTCTATCTTCATTGTCTACGCACCAACATCCACATACAAGGAAGAAGAAACTGAGAAATTCTACATGGAACTGGAGGAGTTCTATAAAGAAGATCACACCTTCTACAAGATCAGAGTAGGTGATTTTAATGCCAAGATAGAACTGAGAAGATTGGCCCGAAGAACTCCACATTGAGACCTTCTAGATCAAGGCTGAATTGAAATGTTGGACATGGGAATCCTTGTGGACAGTTCCACAATGAAATTGACCACATCATATTCAATTGACGGTTTTGCCTGACCGCTGTCGCTGTCATCCCAAAATTCCAAACAGGATCGGACCACCGTCTCCTTTGTGCAAAATTCTACTTCACGCAACGGGGAGAAAAGGCTGCAAAGTTTAAGAAGAGAACTCCCAGAACGACCACCAATTGGGAACTCTTTGGCACCATTGCGGCAACATGGGAAGATGCCGTCATTGACGACATCGATGAAGAATACAACCGACTGGTTCAGCACTTCCATGATTGTCGCGAAAAATGCTGAGAGAGAGAGAGAGAGAGAGAGAGAGAGAGAGAGAGAGAGAGAGAGAGAGAGCCAAAAAGGACGCCTGTCTTCAGAAACTCTTGAGTTCCCTGCCACAGAGAGGCAGGCTAGGGAAGGGGCAGGGAATCGGGGACATTGGTGGTGGGAAATGGGCACTGGGGAGGGATGGGTGCTGGAACACTGTATGGCCGAAACCCAAACATGAACATTCTTGTAATTGTTTATCTCATGGTGGTATAATAAAATATATTAAAAAAAAATCTCGAGCTCATTTGCTCGAGACGTGGCAAGGCACGAAGTCTCAGGCAACCATATGCTGATGTCCAAGTTCACAAAAGCAGTGCAGAGAAGCGATAAAGGAAGACCTCAAAGAGAGAAAAGCAGCAATACTGGCTGATGCAGCAGAAGCTGGGAAAAGCATTCACAACGCCCGCCTGTCCTTTGCCAACTATAAGACCAAGATGACTGCCCTCTGACGTCCTGGTGGACCCTGATGATGTGATTCCTAAGTGCAGAATAAGGAATAATTCCTGAGCATTGCCTCAGGCAGTCTGTTGGATGATAAGGCCTAGCTAGTTTAGGATCTTTACTGTTTAATCTGCTTACAGTTTAAACTGTTTGCATGTCCTTAAGCCAGAGTTCATGCTAATGAGATCTCTCTTCTGTGTAAACACTGATGGAGGGTGTGGCAGTGACAGGAGCCATTTTGACTCTGAATTAATAATTTCTGAAATATTATTATAATATCTACTGTGATTTCAATGTTATCTAGATTGGGCAAAGTTCCTCTTAATACCCACTGGTCCCAGAGTGGGACAGTTAGAAATTACCAGGAGACTACCACCCTGGCTACGTCAAAACCAACCATTTCAAGGAAGGATCATACTAGCTTGCCCTCAAGCAGGCGAGCATGACCCTTTCAGTACACAGAGGACAAGGCACTCCCTGATGCAGATTAGAAATAAGAAGGACCTTGTGAGTACCATCTAGATTACATGAAGTCCACAAAATTATGATGTGCTTTTCCTCATGAATATGTATGCATTAAGATCACTTGTATTACTTGTATCACTTGTTTTCCCATTGTTCATCAATTTGCTTGAGGGTGCACCAGTAACACCTCCATACATCCTGTCACATGCTAGTGTAGCCCAAGAGCATCTGCTTGCTCCAGGAATATAGAGAGCCTCAAACCATTCCATCAGGTCATGGGAATGAGGTCTATAATTGTTACTGGTATTTGGCATATCAAATATGACACGGGTAGTCTGCCAGGCTCTGCCTTGCAGATGGAATACTCTTGTAGTCACCTCGCATTAAGATGTGCATTTAACTGCATTAAGATGTATTTCTTTTTTTGTGTGTGTGTCACACCCAGCAATGCTCAGGGGTTACTCCTGGCTCTTCACTCAGGCATTACTCCTGGTGGTGTTTGGGGTGGGGGGACCATATGGGATGCCAGGGATCGAACCTGAACCTTGGTTGACCACGTGCAAGGCAAACACCCTACCTGCTGTGCTATTGCTCCGGCCCTAAGATGTATTTCTTTATACCAGCCCCCCCCCCTTCAGTGTTTTGAAATAAGAGATAATCTCAGAGCAAAGGACTAGTCCCTGGCATAATCATTTGTTTAGACCTGAAACAAATGTGGCACCACCCTACACCTACACCTGGAAGCTGATTTGTTGATCTTTGTTGATACTACCCTCCCTGAAGATAGGATTGTTAATTTTGGATATATAAGGGAACTGATTTGAGGTACATCATCCACTTTGGTGGGAGACTTGGGTCCGAGTTCATAGTTGGAATTCTGACCAAAGCTAGAGGTCTGGGGAATCCATTATCTTGGATTGCAGTAGCAGAGCTTGTTTATTATTGATAACTAGTAAAAGCCTTTTGGAACTGCGCTTAGACTCCTGAGTTTTCGTGCATTCCCTGCTGGCCTCAGAGGTAGAAGGGAACTTGTTTCCTGATATTGTTGGGAGTCCCATTGGACCCCAACAGTGGTCCAAAAAGTAAAACATAACAAACTCCAAATACATTTTATGTCTTTATTTCTTATGTGAATGGGGGAAACCTAGCAATGCTCCTGTTTCTGCACTGAAGGATCACTTTTAGTGATAGTTTAGGAATCATGTGATGCTGAGGATCCAAGTGGGTCAGTTGCAAGTTGACCTTATCTTGATGCTCCTTATTCATGTTTAAACCTCGTGGGACTTCATTTCCTCATGGGAAAAATGGGCTTATTAAGAGTCCTGTAAAGAAACTAAGTAAGTTGCTCTGCCTCCCTCCCCTGAACCACTGAATGTTCAGTCACTGGTAACTATTAGAAAAGTGACAGCCTTTTGTCTTCCTAGTGGTGGAAATAAAATGCTGTGTGTACTTGAGTTACAGAAAAACTGCCATCTTCCCAAAGCTGAATTGGCATCAACAGACAACAGCATTTGGCCAGATGTACCAAGGAAAATGTCTAGTTTTGAAAAGGATAATAAGAAAATAAGAAATCCTAGCTTAGCTAGTTTAGCATCTGGGCTCCACCATGGAAAATTAGGATAAAAAAATAAAGACTCACCTTCCTGGATATCTATCTTACTAGGAGGAACCTTTCTTTAAATGGAACTCCTCTGTGCTGTATGGATAACCAGTTCACTGGGACCACCAGTTTAATTAGATTCAACAGTAATAGTTCACAACTAGGATTCATATTCTGTTTCGAAATCAGGAGGCAGACTCAAAGATTTCCTTGTGAGTCTGAGACATTATTTGTACTTCCCTGGGTAGCTGTGGAGTGCTTTGCAAAAAATATTTTTAGTTAGCTCTTTTATTTTTTATGATTTTGGTTTTGGGGCCACAGCAGGTAGTGCTCAGGGCTTACTCCTGGCTCAGTACTCAGGGATCACTTTTTTTTTTTTGCTTTTTGGGTCACACCCGGCGATACTCAGGGGTTTCTCCTGGCTCTGCACTCAGGAATTACTCTTGGCGGTGCTCGAGGGACCATATGGGATGCCGGGAATCTAACCTGGGCCGGCATGGGCGGGCGGTGCAAGGCAAACGCCCTACCCACTGGGCTATTGCCCCAGCCCCTTAGGGATCACTCTTGGCAGGGCTCAGGGGACCCTATGTGGTGCCAGGGTCTGAACCCAAGTCAGAGATGTGTAAAGGCAAGTACCCAACCTGCTGTACTCTCTCTTTGATCCCTGCAAAAATTTTAAGCTTGGTAAATATATGCAGTATAATTTTCCCTTGTCACTGTCCTGATTCATCACCTCCTGGACCTCGGTTTCCACTTTTGTAAAATGGACCTTCCTGGGGTCCCTTCTGGCTTTTCCAGTGCATTCCGGTCTACGAAAGTCTTTGCTACATCAGAAAGAACATGAATTTGACAGCCCGTCTGAACGCCTCCCCACTCAGCAGCAAGAAATATTTCTGGCTTGACATCTAAAATGGAAACTTAATTGCTGATAAGTGGCTGACAACTGGTAAATGCATTTGGGGTAGATTAGAAGTCTGTAACAGGCATCAGACGCTGCACTGGAAAGCTGTGCTTCGAGGGAGCGGAGGGGGAGCCCTACCTGACTGGGAAGGGTGTGTGCCCTGCCAGACCAGTGGTGAGGCCTGGGAATCGCAGCCTCGTTCCCCACGGACCCTCACACATCAGTGACTGCAGAGACCTGTGCGCCTCTGTGGAGCACAGACCATGCCTGGAGAGACACGGACTCCTGATGAAGATGAGCCCAAGGGCAGACCAATGTGCCTGAGAAAATGGTTTATTGTGGATGCTAGCTCTAGACCACGCCTTTTTAGGGTTTGTTTGTTTGGGAGCCACACCCAGTGGTGCTCAGGGGCTACTCCTGAGTCAGTGCTCTGGGCTTGCTCCTGGCAGTGCTCAGGGGACCTTGCGGTATTGGGTCTTGAAACCAGACATTATGCATTCAAAGCATGTGCACGGTGCTTTAAACCATCTCTGCCACCATGTGCAAAGTGTTTTATGTGAAATACCTCCTTGAGTCCTCACAACTCTGTGAAGCAGGTGCCATTATCAACCCCAAGATAAAGATGGAGACACTCACTGAGGCACAGAGGTCCACGCCAAACAGTTCACATAGAGAGAGCTGTGTTCGAACATCAGTCTGACTCCAGAGCCCAGGATCGCTATTTATTTTATTTAGTTATCATTCATTCATTCATTCATTCATTCATTCATTCATTCATTCATTTTGAGTGGAACTTGGAGTCACATCTACCTCAATACTCTTAGTAAGCTCCTTGAGTGGTGCTTGGGGGTCACTCCTGAGACAGTGGGGGGGTCTCAGGCGAGCAAGTTGAAACAGGGATTGAACCTACGGCTCTTGTAGACAAAGCCGGTGTCAGTCCATGCTGTTCTTCAACGCAGTTCTGAGAGAGGCGTCACTGTTGTGTCCATGTCCTGTGAGATGAAGCTGGGGCTCAGAGAAGTGATTGCAGAGCGCACAAGTGACAGAGCCAGGATTCAGTCCCCGGTTTCTGTGTCTCAAGTCTGTGCCACTCACCAAAACTCCATATTGCCTCTCTGGGTGATCACCCACGGATGGCTTTACACCCAGCTCTGTCTAGATACAAAGACGCAGGAGAGAAGAGTTAGAGGAAAAGATAGTGGGTCACACCCATCTTTGCCTGGAAGCCATCACTAATTCAGTGTGTGACCTCAGCTAAGTCATGACCCCTTTGGCACCTGAGTTCTTAGGTAAAGAAGCCATGAGACTTCTCCCAGGTCGTGACCAGGACACATCTGATATGGACAGGAGGGTCTGGAAGAGCAAGCCAGGAGGCCTTAGATAATGTGCTTCCATGGACTGTCAGGCACAGCTCGCCACACTTGCTTTAGGAAATCCACATCTCAGTCTCCTCCCGGAGAAGGCAGACCAGAAAAGGGATGATGTGAAGAGAAGTGTATGTTTTCTAACCTGTGACCACTGCTACCACCTTGGTGGTTTCAGATCAGAGGAATGGGCCGCAGTTGGGGCTGGAGCGATAGTACAGTGGGTATGGTACTTGCCTTGCATGAGACTGATGGAGGTTGAATCTCAGCACCCCATATGGTCCCCTGAGCCGTGCCAGGTGTGATCTCTGGGTGTAGGGCCAGGAGCAAGCCCTGAGTCCTGCCAGGAGTGGACTCAAAACAAATAAACAAAAATACTCCAGGGAGGTGACTCAAAGGGTTGAGCAAATGATTTGCATGCATGAGTGACCCCTGAGCACTGCTGGGCATGACCCCACCAAATAAATAAATGGACGAAACAATAGACATGAACTCTTACACTTCCAGAGAGGAGCAAAGGTGTCGACTCCCAGCAAGCAGGGAACAGGGCAGGATTCATTCTTGCCTTCTCCAGTTTCTGGGGGCTGCGGGTACCCCACAGCTAGTGACTGCATCTCACCTGCCCTATTTCACATCACTCTTCTGTCTCTTTGGCCTTTCTGTTTTTTTTTTTTTTTTTGGTTCATTTTGCTTTTTGTTTTGGGAGCAACATGTGTCAGAGCTCAGAGTCTAGGCTGGCGCTGTGCATAGGCATTTCCTGTTGAAAATGGGGGTGAAGTTCTGCAGGTGACTGGTCTCTGGACATGGCAGTGAGCACTTGTGGGCGGCAGAGCTTCTCTGGACTTTGTTGTTATGCTGGACATTGATGATATGTGTTTTTTATTTTATAGTTGGTTTATAGCATGTATTCAGAAGAGATGATTTTGCTTATGGGTGAAAACCTTTATTTATTTATTTATTTATCTAATTATTTATATATTTATTTATTTTTGCTTTTTGGGTCACACCCGGCAATGTTCAGGGGTTACTCCTGACTTTGCACTCAGGAATTCATCCTGGCAGTGCTCAGGGGACCATATGGGATGCTGGGGATGGAACCTAGGTTGGCTACATGCAAGGCAAATACCCTACCCTCTGTGCCATCATTTCAGCCCTGTGGGTGGAAAGTTTTAAAAAAGATGCCCACCCTGTCTGCACTTGGGATGAGCTTCCCTGTCCCAAGCTAAGAAAAATGCTGATTTTTGGAAACTTCCTGTAACCATACTGGTGAGATGCCATCATGTGTGAGCACCCCCACATTGCCTGAGCATGAGACAAAGCATGAGACATGAGTTTGTAGTCACTGTCTGTATCACTGTATCACTGTCTTTCCGTAGATCATTGATTTGCTTGAGCGGGCACCAGTAACATCTCAATACATCCTGTCACATGCAAGATAGCCCAAGGGCATCTGCTCTCTCCATCAAGTCATGGGAATGAGGTCCATAATTGTTACTGGTATTTGGCATGTCAAATGTGACACGGATAGCTTGCCAGGCTCTGCCTTGTTTGTAGTCATGCACTATAAAAACAGGCTCTGGGCTCTGAGCTCTGTCTAAGGTCCCAGGTGCTTGCTGGACACACCAGTCCTAATTAACCAGTGTAATAAAGACCTCCCTGTTCTCCTGCCACAGATTGTCCCGGTGTGCATGGTGAAGCAAACTCCCATTCCAACAATTGTCCCCTGTCCCACTGACACCTCAAAGTGACCCCTTTGACAGAGGAGGAAATGGAAGCCCAGAGAGTAGAGCCATCGGCAAGGCCTCACTAGGCCTTGTCACCCAGATCTGCCAGAAGCCACCTGGGTAGGCAGAAGATTTCTCAAAGAGACAGCTTTTGTTTAGTTTCTGTTTTGTGTTGTTCTGGTCTTTGGGCTGCACCTAGTGGTGCTCAGGGGTTACTCTGGCTCTGTGCTCAGATACCATTCCTGGCAGTGCTCAGGGGATGATATGCAGTTCTGGGGATCAAAACTAGGATTACTACGCACAGGGCGAATGCTTTAACCCCTGTACTGTCTTTGACTCAGGAGGTTTTGTTTGGGTGGGGGCACATATTATGTTTTGGTGGTGCTCAGGGTTTACTCCTGGCTCTGCTCAGGCATCACTCCTGGCGGGCTAGGGGGACCATATGGGGTGCCAAGGATTCAACCCAGGTCAATAACGTGCAAGGCAAGTTGTGCAATACTAACCCATTGTATTATCTCACTGGCCCCCCAGGCATTGTGACTCAGCTCTGGGGATCAGCTACTTACAGGGTTAGGAGATTTATTTTTTTTATTTTATTTATTTATTTTTTTGCTTTTTGGGTCACACCTGGCAACGCTCAGGGGTTACTCCTGGCTCTGCACTCAGGAATTACTCCTGGCGGTGCTCGGGGGGACCATATGGGATGCCAGGATTGAACCCGGGCCAGCACAGGCTGGCCTCATGCAAGGCAAACGCCCTACCCGCTGGGCTATCGCTCTGGCCCCAGGAGAATTATTTTTAATTTAATTTCTTTTGGGGGAACACCCAGTGGTGCTGAGCCGTTACTCCTTGCTCTGTACTTGCGAATCACTCCTGGGCTTGGGGGACCATATGAGATGCCAGAGATGAACCCAAGTCAACTGCATGCGAGGCAAGCGTCTACTGACTGCATGATTGCTCTGGCCCCTCGAAGCTGCTGTCTTTCACGGAGCAAGGGAGCTCTTCTTGTCTGGATGGTTGAAGCATTTCTGGGAGACTCCCAAGCCTCAGTTTTACCATTTGTAGGAAGGGAGACTACCACCTCCAAAGCTTATTTTGAGCTCAACTGAGAGAGGTTGGCTCCATCTCCCGGCTCTGGGTATAGCACTGTCAGGGGCAGCTGTGATTGTCAGGAGTACATGTGTGAATGCTGCAATTCCAACTAGTTAATTGGGAGCTGAAACATTTTCCATGGAACCAGATGCCCAGTGGCTCTCATGACAATCTGAAGGGGGAAAAAATCTCTGCAGGATGTAACAAGATGAAATTAAATGAGGCGATCTGTGCATGCAAAGTGCTTAGTCCAATGCCTAGCACGTAGCAGGTAGTGCTCCACAAATGAGAGCTCTCCCTGACATTTATAATTCAACAGGCTTTCTGCAGACTTAACGATGGCTTTAGCACAGGATAAACAACTTTGGTATAGAGGCTTTCTAGTGGAATTCTTCTCATGGTCTCTATCAAGGGACCCCTATCTTGTGCAACCACTTTACCCGGCTTTACAAACCTTGTTAGAATCTGTGAACTTTAAAGAAAAGTTACTTGGAGGCTTGGATTTGTAACTGAAAGGGAAAGAATGGCTTTAAAATTAGAGTTCCTGAGTGTGTGGTCGCCATAGAAACAATTTAATGTAAACTTTATAGTCCACCAAGCTAAGTAATTGGTCAGGAGGGAAGGGAAGAAGCTCGGAAGCAATTTCCTCCCCAAAAGAAGAAAAATAATAACTATGAGAAACACTGACTGTTGAAGTCTTTTTCTGCTCAGGAAAGACAGAAGGTATTGTCTCTAGGAGGTCTGAGACTGCGATCCCTTTTTCTTCCTGCTTTTTCTTCCACCGGTGGGTTGAGATAGGGGGAAATCAGAATTGAGAAACAAGGGAAAACAGTTCGAATTAACACATATTCATTTTAGTTCTTGTTGTTGTTAGTAGTTATTTGGTATTTTGGGCCATACTCTGGTGCTCAGGGCTTATTACTCCATCTAAGTGCAGGCATCACTCCTTTCGGGCTCGGAGAACCATAGGTGGTGCAAGGTATTAAACCTGGGTCAGCCGCATGGAAGGCAAGCATTTTGTCTGCAGTACTGTTGTTCCAGCACTGGTATATTCACCATAGCTTTTAGCTATAAAACCGGGAGTCAGAGGCTAGGTAAGACAGAAAATGGAACAGTGTGCTAACAATTGTCGAGGGCACTAATGCCAACCTAGAACTGAGAATTAAATAGAGGCAAAAAGATACACATGACAACCCTTTAATGTATGTTCTGTAATCCATAGTCTGGAAGGGAAGGAAAAGAGAAAGAGAGAGAAAGGGAAGGAAATAAAGAACCTGCCATGGAGGTGGCTGGGGGGGGGGAGGGAACCAGGGACATTGGTGGTGGGAGATGGGCACTGGTGGAGGGATGGGTGCTGGAACACTGTATGACCAAAACCCAAATATGAACTTTTTAATTGTATATCTTTGTAATTGTAAAAATAAAAAATTTAAAAAAAAACCACACTGGTCAAAAGGGAAACACTGTAGTACTTTTGTTACTTTTGTAGTTCAGATGTTTCTTAGTTTAGAAGTTTACAGGACCCGGAGAGAGGTGATGGTATATCTCAGGATGTCTTAGACTGTTAAGAGAGGAAGAGTAAGTGAAAAATAATTTCTTTTCCAGCCAAAGCCCTATGTAAAGGTTAAGCCCAGCAATAATCAATAATAGTTAAGAATTAGTGTTCCTGGCTTTTAAATCTTGCTCTAAGTGCATGTCTTTTAGCATAATATATAGCTGGTAAAACAGCATGTGGCCAGTGTTTAATTGCTCTTAAATATTTTTCTGTTGGAGAAACATTGGCTTATAATGTGATAAAACCTTCAGTTGTGAGTCTGTATATAGTATATTGTGTTCACCAATTAATCACTGGATTTTTTTTTGTAAAGTAAGGTTTTGCTAGCTTTCTTAAAGGGTTTCCTTAGACCTTTTGCTATGTTTTTTAAGTGATCAGTCGGTTGACAAATTGTCTGATATTTGCCAAGCCTGGGATCATTTGGAGGTGGTCAAAGTAATAAGGGTCCCTTCCCTTGTGCATTTTGTAAGGTAGGAAAGGAAGAAATTGTTCAAGGAAAAAGTACAAAATCGTATTAAAGTCAGAGTGTCAAAAAAAGACAAGTCTGGGCAGAGAAATATTAAAAAACTGGGGTGTGTGTCTTGAAAGTGCTAAACAAGGAGCTCCATCCCCACACTGCGTGCATCCCACCTCTTGTCCCACAGCACCAGGGATAGCCCTGGGAGTCCCCACACCAGAGCATGAAACATTGGGTCCACACAACTGGGCCGAGTATCACCAAAGGGCCCCCCAGGTCTCCTGAGCACAACTTGTACCACTGTAAGAGAAATAGTTCAGAGATACGTGATTTGTTTGTGAACAGAATATAAGAAACAAGACCCCAATCAGTGAGTGTCAGAATTCCAAAGCAGAATCCTATTTGCATGCTTTTTTAGAATTCAGCCATTTTATTCATTTTGGGGGTAGCCATTTGTGTTAGGTATAAAACAGATGTGATCCTGGGGCTGGAGCGATAACCCAGCGGGTAGGGCGTTTGCCTTGCATGCGGTTGGCCCGTGCTGGCCCGGGTTCAATCCCTCGGCATCCCATATGGTCCCCCGAGCACTGCCAGGAGTAATTCCTGAGTGCAGAGCCAGGAGAAACCCCTGAGCATTGCCGGGTGTGACCCAAAAAAGCAAAAAAAAAAAAAAAAAAAAACCCAGCAGATGTGATCCCTGCCCCCTGCCTTCATCAATCTTGCTCTCTTAAGTGGGGAGAGATATGGGAAAACCCCCTGTGGGGAGATTTGTTATTGACTCACTCTCATTGAACCCTTATTATGGACCTGGTAGGGGGCTATATGCCCTCCCGATATTATCTCATTTAAATGCCCCCCCCCCCCGGCTGTCCCCGCACCCCCGCTCTCCTGTGTGTGGCTGCAAAAACCGCCACGAGAGCTTGGAAATGAAGAGCTGACAGTCCTTCCAGATCTTTCACATCTGCACAACATTGTAGTAAACTGGGTGTGGAATTAGACTAAAATGTCACATTGAAATATCTGGCCGGGGGACTCGCCAAGTAGCACATTTTAGCGCGGCCCCCCCACACATCAAAAAAAAAATAGAGGGGGAAAGCACCTAAACCGTATAAAATTTTAAAATGTGCATCCATACATCAGGTCAGTACTCTCATTGTTTTCATCTGGTATGGGGGAAGAAACTGAGTCATGGGATGCTAAAACAACTTGCTCAAGTGATGGACAGCTAAACAAGAGATGGAGTGGGCATCTGAACCCAGGTAGTGAGTTTTCAGGGCCCAGTGACCAGGCCCAGACCACTCTGTGTTGCTAGCCAGGCAGTGTGAACAGCTATTTATTTGAGTTGTTTTAGACAGTGGGTCTTGGTCAGGAATTTTGAAACTTATACAATGGAAGTGGCGGGAATGGCCAGACTTCAGGACAGAAGGCCCCAGGATCCACAGGGTCTAAAGAGAATGCCTGGTGTTCCCAAGCATCTCCTCGTTCCCCACCCAACTCCACCCTTCTGTTCCCCACCCCAGGCCTGCTCTGAGAATGCTGAAAAATTGAGCATTTAACAAGCTTAAGAGCAGCCTGAAAGGAGGCTCAGAGGACAGCCATTGAGCTGGACCTGAGCCAACTGTATTTCCAGAACTGCAGGAAGCCAGTGGTCTCTGAGCACTGAGGGATCCTGGATAGTGGCCCAGAAAGTGAAAGAACCAGAAGAGAGCCTGGGGGATATGACATGGGGGTCTTGGCACCAGGGAGCAGTGATCTGTTGTGTGGCCTAAGGCAGGCCTGGGCCCTCGCTGGGCCTCCGTCTCTTCTCCCGTCTGTTCCCACTTCTTTCCTAGGATGGTGATTCCAAATTCCTGGCCAAGAGCCTGGACTGGGGGAAAGAGGCCAGGTGTATGGCCTTGTCCAAAGACAAAGGGCCAAGAAGTGAAGGTCCTGGAAGCCAGCCCCGGCTCTCCACCCCACCAGGCACAGTCCTGCCTCTGCGCAAAGGCCTGGCACTAGCTGCTCCCTGACAGTGTCCCTCCATGAGTCCCAGTACTCACAGCCCCTTCCGATCACCTGGAGGCCAATCTCAGGACTCCCAGAGAACCCTGACTAGGTACCATCCTTTCACCCAGCCTGTCACTGCGCACTCAGCAGACCAGAGCAGGGATTGATGGACGTAACTAGTTCTCTGAAAAATAATTAAAACCAACTGGGCATTCGCAGTCTCAGCTGTTGGGTTGGCAAGTGCTGCCATGGTTCCTTCTAAAATAATTAATAACTTTGCTGTCTAATCTCACTTGAGGCATGAGAAGCAGAAGAATCGGGGAGTTGCTATGCCTGGCCCCCCTGGGGACATGGGGGTTATTTTTATAAGCCGGGGCCTTGGGGCCTCTCTGGGAAGCCCCTCCCTCTTTTTGTGCGCTTCACTATGGCAGATGGTACCCCCTCAAGAGCCACCCCTAGAGAAGAGCCACCCTCACGCCCACGTGTACCCATGAACAGGCCTGTGTGCACTGCGCCTTGCCCATGAGTCCACAGAGAGCACAGTTAGAACCAGAGATAGGCTGTCACCCAGAATGCCACTTCCCTGTGCTGTAACCACCCCATCCTCCACCCTACCGCCACCCCCGGCCCCACCTGAGGCCTGAAATTTCTGTGTCACATGGACTATGAGCCATTTCCACTCTCAGCTTCTTCCCAGATGGAGCTCCAGCATTTTCTAGGCGGAGAGACTGAAGCTTTGGGAGCTAAGTTAACATGCCCAGAACTGCATGCAGAAATGTGGATCAGGGGGCCGGAGCGATAGCCCAGCGGGTAGGGCGTTTGCCCAGGGCGTGGCCGGCCCATGCCGGCCAGGGTTCGATCCCGGCATCCCATATGGTCCCCCAAGCACCGCCAGGAGTAATGCCTGAGTGCAGAGCCAGGAGAAACCCCTGAGCATTGCCGGGTGTGACCCAAAAAAGAAAAAAAAATGTGGATCAGAACCCCACTCTGTGAACCCTGGAGCTCTTAACTCATGAATGACTTCAGGGGAGCCAGCAGGTGAGTGAAAGCAAGTTGGCTGCCCCCACCCCAGTCCAGCCTTGCATGCACTGAGGGTGAGTATGGTAAGGATGTCCTCAGGCAGCAAGGCCAAAAGGAAGCGAGACTCTCCAGGCCAGCAACACTCCCTCCAGAGGATGAGCAGCTGGGAGCTGTGCCCATGACTGGGAAGTGCTGCTGAGCAAAGAGCACTGAGAGGGCTAAGCCTGTTGCAGCAGAAACAGAACCTGGAAGGACAAGAAACCAACCAACGCCTGCCCTCGGGAAGGGGCTGGCTCGGGGAGCTGGGAAGTTCTTCACACCACACCTGAGACACCCAGAGTTTGCATGTGAATCTTGCAGACCAGAATCCTCAGTTCAAAACCAGTGAACTTCTGTGACACAAACTAAATCAAAAAACATGTTATTTTTCAAATGATGAATTTTGCATGCCTATGTGTGAAGGGAAAAGTTCTTCGAATGCCTAAATGCACGATGATGTTGATGTATAGTGCAAGGTGGTTTACTTCTTTATTTTACTTCCTTTTTCTATACATATATACTTTTTTTTCTTAATTTAACAATATATATTGAGGGGCCAGAGAGTATGGCAGGTAAAGTGCTTGCCTTGTACGTGGTCAACCCGGATTCTATCCTTGGCACCATATATGGTTCCCTGTGCACTGCCAGGAGTGATCTCTGAGCACCACCAGGTGCGACCTAGAAACCAAACACAAACAATATACTGTAAATTAAAAAAACAGGAACAAAAGAAAAAACCATTAAGAAAACAAGAAGAACCAACAAATATTGGGAAATCCCCAATATATTTAGGTCTGGTTCCTTCTTTTAATTAACCTAAAATTTAAATAAGTATTCTGTCCAGATGTCTACATATTCTAAAAGCCCAAAAGTGGTACCCAGGGCCATGGAGAAAGCTCAAAGGGCTGAGGCACACGCTTCAAGTATGGGTGTCCCATCGCTGGTCCCTGGCACTGCATATTCCCGGGACACTGCCAAGAGTGAGTCCCAAGTACTGTGTTGGGAATAGCCTCTAGCACTGCCCCAAACTAAAGACAAACACAAGGACAATGCACAAGAGCATCAAAGATGAGCTTCCCACGTCCCTCCTTAGACATCTGGACACTCCCCAGAGCACCCGAGGTACTTGCCTGTGTCTTTCCTGAGCTGTGTTAAGCTCAAATCAGCACATGTATATATCCATTATTGTTCCTCTCATTTTGCATGCACTATGAATATGTTGTACATATAACATGCATATACTGCTGTTCTGCATCTTGCTTTTTAACACCTTAGTAAGCTTAATGCCATAGCTCATGCATATTTCATTGTTTTTAGTAGTTAGTATTCTAAAGGAGTTATGTTCTCTACCTTCTCCCACTAATGGGCCTTTCTGTTGCTTTAGTTTTTGTGCTTTTGTTTTTAGGGTTTGTTGTTTCGTATTTCGTTTGATTTGGGAGCCACACCCTGCAGAGCTCAGGCTTACTCCTCTGCTCTGTGCTCAGGATCACTGCTGGCTGGGCTGAGGTAGAGTAAGGTGGTGCTTGGGATCGAACCAGGGTCTTGTATGCAAGGCCAAACACCCTACCCGCAGTGCTGTCTCTCCTGCTCTGTCGTTTGTTTCTGTTTTGGCACTATACCCAGCTCTGTCTCCACTTGCTCCCAGAGGTGCTGTGGGGACCATGCACTTCTGGAAATAGAAGCCAGGTCTCAAACCCATTCCCTCAACCTAGACCTTCTGCACACAAATGCACCAGTGCTCTCTCTCCAGCCCTGTTTGACTTTCTGTTGTTAGAACAAATGTCTCACTGAATTACCTTGCACACTTTCTCGTGTACTCATGTATTTACATCTATCTGATGAATACCTACAAATGGAACAGCTTAGTCAAAAAATATGCTTGTGGGGCCAGAGCGATAGCCCAGCGGGTAGGGTGTTTGCCTTGCATGCAGCCGGCCCATGCCGGCCCGGGTTCGATCCCTGGCATCCCATATGGTCCCCTGAGCACCGCTGGGAGTAACTCCTGAGTGCAGAGCCAGGAGAACCCCTGAGCATTGCTGGGTGTGACCCAAAAAGAAAAATAAATATATATTATATATATCACTGTATCACTGTCTTCCCATTGTTCATCGATTGGCTCAAGTGGGCACTAGTAACATCTCCATGAGTCCTGTCACAAGCAAGTGTAACCCAAGGGCATCTGCTTGCTCCAGGGACAGGAGGAGCCTGAAACCATTCTTCAGGTCATGGAACTGAGGTCCATAATTGTTACTAGTTTTTGGCATAACAAGTAAATAAAACATGGGTAGCTTGCCAGGCTTTGCCATGTAGGTGGTATAGTCTCAGTAGAAGGCTCTCAACTCGAGCATTTACTGATGAAACTTAAAGGGGAAAGATCAGGTTTTCTCTTGGATGGAGCTCTGAGGAACTGTGGAGTCTGGATGTTGAGAATGACTGACTGCATGATGTGTGGTTTGCTCTGGTTTCTTGCTAGGTTCTAGAGAGGTTCTAACTGATACCAATGAGCCTAATATATATATATATATATATATATATATATATATATATATATATGTTTGTGTATAGCCATTGGGCTACACTGGCACGTGATAGGGTCAAATGGAAATGTTATTGGTACCCGCTCGAGGAAATCGATGAACAACGGGATGTCTAGTGATCTAGTGATGCTTGTGAGCATTTTTCCCACTCTGGAGAAGACTCTATTCTCTTGAGCATGTAAACTATTTTGCAGCCTGGAGAGATATTATAGAGGGTAGGGCACTTGGTCAACCAGCACCTCATATTGGTACCCTGAGCCTGCCAGAAGTGGTTCCTGAGCACAGAGCCAAAAGTAAGCCCAGTTGGGGGCAGAAACAATAGTACAGCAGGTAAGGTGTCTGCCTTGCACATGACTCACCCAGGTTGGATCTCGGCATCCCATGTGGTCCCCTGGGCACCACCTGGAGTAATTCCTGAGTTCAGAGCCAGGTGTGATCCAAAAAAGAAAGAAAGAAAAAGAGTAAGCCCTGAGCACCACCAAGAGTGTGCCCCCAAAAATGCAACAACGAACGTTTCACTTCACCAGAGGGGGAGAGAGAAAAGAGAGAGAGAGAGAGAGAGAGAGAGAGAAAGAGAGAGAGAGAGGACTGGGGAGACAGCCTCAAAGGGCTGATGCAGAAAGGAGCCCCAGGTTCTCTCCCCTACTTAATGCCCAGGCCACTACCACAAGGTGTGGCCCCAAAACTCTAAATACATGTAAGCTTGCTTTCAATTATAATAAAGCGTTCCAGATTATTTTCCCAAATGTCATAGCAACTTGTGGGCCCACTAACAATTCCCGCATTTTATTGTAAAGGAGTACATGGCCAGCTATACTCAACACTGCAGCATTGCTCAGGGGTCAGCTCTGGCAGTGTTTGGAGGACCATGGGGTGTGAGGGGTGAGGCACAGGGCTCCAGCATGCAGTCTGTCTTCAACCTGCTGAGCTCCCTCCCGGGCCCTCCACGATTCCTGAGCTTCACTGCTTACATTTTCTGAGTCCAATGAGAGAAAAGAGCATGTCCTGCTCCTAACTGTGTGTTCCTGAGTTCTCTGAGGGTGACTGTCCTTTCACAGGCACTTCAGCCTTCTGCAGGCCCCACCCACGAGTCGTCTGTGTCCTTCTGTGTCCTTAGTTTTTCTTTTTTTTTTTGTGAGTCAGTTGCTTTGTTTCTCTTCTCAAGATGTTTTTTTTATACGAATCCTTTGTTTTATGTGGAAATATTTTCTCTTCATTTGTTATTTTGACTTTCTTTGTGGTGTCACGTGAAAAAGAAAAGCTTATTTTTTGTGTAGTCAGATCTGTCAAGCCTGGTAATATTTTAAGGAAAAGAAATTTATTTTTATCTTAAAAGATCAACATTTTAATTTAGATTATTTCATGGCCATGTGAATGCGGATTCTGCCTGCCTGCCAGATGCTTTGCTATTCTAGGTAACATGGAAGAAAAAAAAAACAAAACTGAGGTCAAATAATCCAGCAAGTCTCTGGGGTCAAATAATCCAGCAAGTCTCTGGGGGTCAAATAATCCAGCAAGTCTCCAGCATGGCCCTGTGGCCCAGGGCTCCTGCTCCAGCTGAGGAGGAGGCGGCACGCCCCGGTAGAGGCTGCCAGAGACTCTACTTTCTTATTTAATCCTTACAACACTCTATAAGCTTTTCCTTTTCTAAATAGAAATATAATTCATAGATCATAAAATGTGCCCGTTTTGTGGGGAGAGGCAGGGGTTACAGCCAGTGGTGTTCAGGGTCTACTCCTGACTCTGTGCTCTGGGGTCACTCCCAGTGGTGCTTGGGATTGAACCGGGATCAGTTACATGCAAGCAAGTGCTTTGGCCCCTGTCCCAGCTCTCTAGCCCCAAACTGGCCCTGAAAGTGTAAAATTTCGTGCTCCTTAATATACTCGCAACGTTGTCTAACCATCACCTCCATCTAAATGCAGAGCATTGTATCACTCCTCTCCTCCAAATCCCCCCCAAACCCTCTTTCTGATGAGGTACAGTTCTCAGGTCCATATTATAGGGGAGGAAATGGGCTCAGGGAGGTGAGTAAGTTGGCTTTGGCCCCCCCGGCTAAGTGGGTTGGAAGTGAATCCATTGCCTGGCATGGCAGCTCATGACAAGAGATCCTGAGGTAGGCCAGAGCCAGCCCCCTCTCTTTTTCTCTCTTCAAAAAAAAGTCATTTGCCTTGCAAGCTGCCCACCTAGGTTCAATTCTCAGCATCCCATATGGTCCCCTGAGCACTGCTGAGTGTAGAGCCAGGAATAACCCCTGAGCATTGCCAACTGTGACCTCAAAAAGCAAAAAAAAATCACTAATTAAAAAAATATTTTGGGTTCACAATACTATTAATAACGGTCACTCATGGCATAATTCTAGTACCACACCCATCATCAATATACCCATCTCCACCCCCAAGGACCCCAGCCCTACCCCCTTCATACCTCCTCCCCAACTCAACTGTGCGGATCAGTTCCCCATTGTTTTGCCTTTGCTCTCTTTCTTTCTTTCTTTTTCTTTTCTTTCTTTCTTTCTTTCTTTCTTTCTTTCTTTTTTCTTTCTTTCTTTCTTTCTTTCTTTTTCTTTTCTTTCTTTCTTTTCTTTCTTTCTTTTTCTTTCTTTCTTTCTTTCTTTCTTTCTTTTTCTTTCTTTCTTTCTTTCTTTCTTTCTTCTTCTTTTCTTCTTTCTTTCCTTTCTTTCTTTCTTTTTTCTTTCTTTCTTTTCTTTCTCTTTCTTTCTTTCTCTCTTTCTTTCTTTCTTTCTTTCTTTCTTTCTTTCTTTCTTTTCTTTCTTTCTTTCTTTCTTTCTTTCTTTCTTTCTTTCTTTCTTTCTTTCTTTCTTTCTTTCTCCTTCCTTCCTTCCTTCCTTCCTTCCTTTCCTTTCTTTCTTTCTCTCTTTCTTTCTTTCTTTTTCTTTCTCTTTCTCCTTCCTTCCTTCCTTCCTTCCTTCCTTCCTTCCTCCCTCCCTCCCTCCCTCCCTCCTCCCTCCCTCCCTCTCTCTCCCCTCTCTCCCTCCCTCCCTTACTTTCTTTCTTTCTGCTTTTTTGGGTCACACCTGGCGATGCTCAGGGGTTTCTCCTGGCTCTGCACTCAGGAATTACTCCTGGCGGTGCTTGGGGAAACATATGGGATGCCAGAGAATCGAACCCATGTTGGCAGCATGCAGGGCAAATGCCCTACCTGCTGACATTTTGTTGCCTTTGGATCTTTATTGCTACCTCACTGTGTATCTGCAAGTTCCACATATGAGAGAGATCATTCTGTATCTGTCCCTTTCGTTCTGATTGATTTCACTCAAGACAGCAGGTGGGGAGACAGTTCATGGCGTTAGAATGTTTGCTTTGCATCCAGAAAGCTCTGTCACCACATGGCCCCCTAAGGGACCCTAGCACCAAGCCAGGATTAGCCCTTCAGCATTGGCAAATTTGGCTCAACAACAGCAACAAGAGTCAGACAGTAAATATTTTAGGCTTTGTGAGTCAGCCGAGGTGTTGAGCATTCTTTTAATTGAAGTTAGGGCAAAACAAGGACAACTCCCTACGAGGAAGAAATTTTAATGTCAAAAAAGTGGGTCAGGATCAGGATTCTGTGGAGCGAGCAAGCAAAGGGTGTGTAAGTAGGATCAGCATTGCAGCGATGGGTCCAGGATGGAGCTGATGGAGGCCAATTTCCAGTTCAAAGGCAGGAGTCCCAGACATATGTGGTTGCTCCCTACTCAGCCAGCCCATGAGCAAACCTTAGAAGGTGAATGATGTGAAAGGTCAAATCTAAAGTAACTGTAGGGGCCAGAGCGATAGATAGCCCAGCGGGTAGGGCATTTGCCTTGCACGTGGCCGGCCCATGCTGGCCGGAGTTTGATCCCGGCATCCCATATGGTCCCCCGAGCACCGCCAGGAGTAATTCCTGAGTGAAGAGCCAGGAGAAACCCCTGAGCAATGGCGGGTGTGACCCAAAAAAAGCAAAAAAAAAAAAAAGTAACTGTATGCTGCTCTGGCATCATGGAGCATCATTGGACCTTAGAAGGTCAAACCTGGGGTGGGAGAGATAGTCTAGTGGTTAGGGCATTTGCCTTGCATGCAGCCCATCCGGGTTCAATCTCCGGCATCCCGTATGGTCTCCTGAGTACTGTGAGGAGTAAATCCTAGGTGCAGAGTCAGGAATGACCCCTGAGCATTGCTGAGTGTGACCCAAAAAAAAAAAAAACAGTCAAACCTTAGAAGGTGAATGGTTTAGACGAAATTGGGCGATTCAGGGTGGTATGGCCGTAGACAGAAGGTGAATGGTTTAAAAGTAATTGTGTGCTGCCCTGGCATCGTGGAGCCTCAGAGGGCCCCAAAGACCATCCCCTGCTCTGGATCTGCCCCATTCCCCGCTGCTAGTTCTGGCAGCTCAAAGACTCCCTCCTCTCCAGTCTGGTATTTAACCTATTTCAACTCCTTGCCAGCCTGTGAAATGATTCAAACAAGCCCATCACACCTTCCCCAGGAAACCAAGGGCCAAAGACTGCTTCTTTTTTTTATTTTAACAAGAAAAACTTATTTTATTTTTTTCCCCAAATTTTATTACACCACTTTTAGACATACAATTGCAAGATGCTCATGTAGAGTTTTGGTTCTACAGTGTTCCAACACCCATCCCTCCACCCAAACCCATCTCCCATCACCAAAGTCCCCACCTCCCTCCCCACTCCCACACCTCAACTACTTGGCGGGTTCTGTATTTCTTTTCTCTCCTCTCTATCTCTCCCTCCCGCCAAACTTTCCTGAACATTGTAGAATGCAGTGCATTAAAGGACATAACTGTTTCCACTACTTTGATTGACCGCAGGGCCGCAAGTGGCCGCGCGACCTGGGCTCAAACTGGTTTTGTTCTGTTAATCTGGTCATGAAGTAGTATCCCAGCGTCCGGACAGCAAATGTAGTGGCTAGTGTGGTGGGCGAGTCTCATCCGGCTGCTTCTGGGACCCCCCAGATGTGATGGGCCCACTCCCAAAACCCATCTTTCCTCCTGGGAGCCCCATGGTTAGCTGAGCCTGGGGAAGCGGGTTCCAGGTTCCCGGTGCGTTTGAGACGCTGCTATGGCTGGGTCCCAGGGCTTCCTGGGCAGGGCCACAGGCTCACAAAATGGAGGAAGGCCACCCACTCCATCTGCGATTCCCGATTCCCGCTGGGAGCGCCTACCAGGGCCGAACGGTTGTTCTGTTAACTGGCGGAGGTAGTATCCCAGCCTCGGACAGCGAAGGTGGTGGCTAGTGTGGTGGGCGAGCCTCATCCGCGCTCGGGACCCCCCAGAGGTGAGGCCCCTCCCAAACCCATCTGTCCTCCTGGGAGCCCATGGTCAGCTGAGCCTGGGGAAAGCGGAGTTCCAGGTTCCCCAGCTGCATTTGAGCCAAAGACTGCTGCTTGCAATCCCTGCTGGTTCACTTTGCTCAGTGCAGCACTCATATGGCAGGTGGGCCCTCCTCCAGGCTGCCTGCTCAATGGCTAGACTTCTGTGGGTTTCATGTCTAGCATGAATGAAATCAGCACATGGTATCATGTGTTCTAACATCTCATAGTGTAGAGGACACCGTCCCATTCTCACTGAACAGAAAATACCTGCTTCTTTTTCCAACAGCCATTCTCCATTAAGGGCCAGAAGCCAGTTTTCCCTTCTGCTCAGGCCTTGTGAGTCAGGTGGGCATGCCTGTGGCTCCAAGTCAGGCCTGGCTTATTAGCACCTCACCTTCCATACTCCCTGCTCTAGCAATTGGCTCAGAGATAGGCCCATGATCCAGCCTAATCCACTGAGAGGCATTCCAGGGCCTTTTCTGGGCCCACGGATGTAGCGGCACTCTCCTGGTGCTAGGGCAGCTAAGCAGTTAAGGACTGAACTGACTGTGATTGTTTTATTTCACCCCTGGGAGCCTGCCTGAGAACAAAGCTGATCCTGGATTCAGTGAGAGCTGAAGTGGTGCTCGTCCTGAGCTTTGTCAGTTAGGTGAACCAATAAGAATCTCCCTTTTTTCTTTATGATTTTTGATTACGCCTATTGGTGCTCAGGATTACTCCTGGTTCTGTGCTTAGAGATCACTGCTGGTGCTTGGGAGACTCTGTGGGATGCTGAGAATCAAACCTGGGTCAGCTGCATAGAAGGCAAGTGCCTTTGCGCACTGTACTCTATCTCCACTCATCCCCCTTTTGTGTGTGCATGTGTGTGTGCGTGTGTGTTCTTGCATACTAAGCCCCAAAGAGTCAATACAGTAAATATAAATGGAATAAATACATTAATTTAAAAAATTTTATGACCTTGTGATTTACCAAGTTATTCATAATACAGTTGTTTCAGGCATTAGTTGTTCAACACCAATCCCACCACCAGTGTGCCCTTCCCTCCACCAATGTCCCCAGTCTCCCAGTTGCCACCCCAGCCTGCCCCCTTACAGGCACAATCAAATTTGCTTCACATTGCTTGTTACAGCACAAAGACAAATGAAGTTATCAAACCTTAGATCAATAAGAATCAATTTGTGATCATCGCCGTATCTCCTGTTATCTGAAGGATGCTTGTGCTGGTGGCGCTAGCTGAGCTTCCCTGTCATTGTTTGGGCTCACTGAACTGGGAGTCTTCTGCACAACTTTCCAGCCAGACTTGCTGTGATGCTACTGAGCTGATCGAACTATGAAAATTTGAGGTATAGATCTGGGGCAGTTTGGTGCTTGGCGGTTTGATGAGGTACCATTGTGGAGCTGGGCTGTTTCTTCATTGGAGACTCATGAGGATGGAAGGGGGAGTGCTGGGTTTTCTGATGGAGGCGGGGCTTGGGTGAGGAGGGGGTGGATTCTGCCTACCCCCATTCTGAGAATGCCCAGAGCTCTCAGTCTGCTCATCGTTCTTTGGAAATTAGACGTGAAGCTGGGCTGTTTCTAAGTGGGAGGGTGTGGGGTCTGGCTGGCAGCTGCTGGGCTTTCAGGCAGAAGGGGAGTCTGCCCACCCCCATTCCGAAAAGGCCCCAGAGTTCTCAGTTTACCGGGGAAGATGCGGTGAACTTCCGCATCTACCGGAGAAGATCCATGTTCTCTTGGAGCTGTCAATAAAATCTTACTGCTCACTGCATTCGTTGGCCCACAGTAAGCCTTAATCAATACTGAATGAAATCCCTGATTTAAGAGGAAAGAGAGACTATCGCAAGGGAAGCAGAATCAGAATGAAAATCAGCCTGTTAATGGTGTGAGATTTGGGGGTGGCACGTTTTCATGTGCGCGAGCCACCGAGAGCCAGAAAGGGCTGGTCAGACCACAGGGGACTCCTGGGTGTCTGTGCTTGCATCCTGCAGCCTGCTCTAGCAGCCAATGAAAACTCTGTCCTGGGTGTGTCTAACAGAGTTAGCACCAGCACACAAAGAAACCAGCTTTCCCAGGGTGACCCGGGTACAACATCAGATTTCTATACAGCTAAATTCAGCACCTACAGTTACAGTCCAGGCAGAAGGTGTTAATATGAGTTGGCAGACCACCCCTCCGCCCACTGCCAGGGGGCCCTTAAACAGAATTCAGGCAGGTTAGAGACTTGGGTGAGGAGAAGCCGCATCTGTATTTTCACTATTTCCTAGCAAAAGGGAACATGACTTCAGTTATGAATGAAGGCAATAAAGCAAATCTTATTAGCAATTCCTATGGCTTTGGTTCCAATAAAAATCAAAAGATATTTTTGTACCACATTATGGCTACTGCAGATCTCTTAAAATATTTTTATGATCAACACAATTTGGCAATTAAAACACTTATTAAAATAGCTACCAGATCTTTTTATTTTATGTGTTAATAAAAAAGCAGTTTTATTATTATATTAAGGCTTTTTTAATGTTTTGATAATTATATTTCATTACCATTTGTTTCCTTGGAATTCAGTGTGTTTTATTTTATTCACTCAAACACATATTTTGTGAAGGGAGTCCATTGATTTCACCAGATTACTAAAGGGATCAGAGCTCAAAAACAGGATTGAGTCATTTTTTTCTGACTGACTGGTGATGGAGGTGTGTTGGACCATACCCAGTGATGTTGGGGTCTATTCCTGGCTCTGTGCTTGGGAGTCAGTGGTTCCAAACATGGAACCACGATTGTCTGCATGCAAGGCTAGTGCCTCAAGGGCTATCCTATCTCTCCAATCCCTGGTTAGGAGGACCTAAGCTAGACCCTTTACAATTTTCTACTCTGTGTCCATTTCTTAGCCTCAGTGACCCTTTGTACATCAATAAAATAGGACCACTAATACCTATTTTGTGTAATATTTAAATAACCATTTATTGTCTAATCCGCTGCTTAATATAGAAGAAAATATCTGTATATATTTACTTCCCATCTTTTATTTCTTTAAAGGAAAGAGGCTTTTGCCTTAATACCACTATTTAAATAATTATATTTGTTTGGGGACCACACCCAATTGTGCTTAGGGCTTAGTCCCAGTTATGTGCTCGGGGATCACTCCTGATGAACTCTGGCACCACTGGGGTGAAGGACTGAACCTGGTCAGCTGTGCGCAAGGCAAGTGCCCACTGTACTTTCCCTTTCTTCATTTCAAGCAGCCCCTAATTGTGGTGCAACTTAAATACTAAGATATCAGATATATCAGATATACCAGGAATAAGATATCAGAGTTAAATGGGTTCAAATTATCTTTTCTGCCCTTGTATTGACTCTGTGATCTTTAGTTCTCTAAATCTGTTTCCTCACCTTTAAAACAGGGTCATTTTCTTCGCATAGTGATACAAGGATGAATGGTTTTATTTTTTGACATTTTGGGTCATACTTAGCAATGCTCAGGGGTTACTCCTGGCTCTGTACTCAGAAATCACTCCTGGCAGTGCTCAGGGGATCATATGGGATGGCAGGATTGAACCTGGGTCAGCCACATACAAGGCAAACGCCCATCCCCATACTATTGCTCTGACTCCTAACTCATGTTGCTACTATCCTCAACAGTCCCTTCAATATCTTCAATATCACCCCTTAAACGGACATTGGGACAGGGACGTAGTTGGTGGTACTGCTCTTACCTTGCATGTGTTAGGCCCTGGATTTTATCCCCAGCACAGCAAGTAAATCAGTAAATGTGAGGGCTGTAGCAATAGTCTGACTGGTAGGGTGTTTGTCTTGCACTCAGTCAACCTGGGTTCGATTCCCCAGCATCCCATATGGTCCCCAAGCACCGCCAGGAGTAATTCCAGGAGTGCATAGCCAGGAACAACCCCTGAACATTGCTGGATGTGACACCCAAAAAATACCAGTAAATGTGGGCATTGCCAAACACATATTCAAGTCTTCCTGTCTGCCAGAGACCCACCCTCACCTCAGCCCACCCCTTCCCAAACCTGCTTATACTCTTCCAAGTGAAAAGTGATGAGCGAGTGTCTGGGCACTCTGAATCTGCTGCCACCCCCAGGTGAGCTCTGGAGAGAGCCTAGAGCATCCCTGAGGACATGTGCTGGAGCATCTGGATAAGGTGCTCACCTGTGGAAGCCCAGGTTTGATCCCCAGCACTACATGGTCCTCAAGCATTACCAGGAGTAACCCTGGAGCAATAAGCCAGGAGTCACTCCCCTGCCCTCAGTGCTGCCAGGTGTGGCCCCAAACCAAACAGAAATGATAGATGCTCAGAGACTTGTAAATGGAGAGACACAGGAAGCAAGAGGAGTGACTCGGGATTGAGCAGATTTCCAGATTTCCTTAGGGACACAGATTATTTGTTCTTTTCTATAGAGGGCTCCATCTCTGCACCCTTCCTGAGGAAGAAACGAGGGGGATCACTTCAAGGCATTTCAGGATAGGATGAGAGACAACAAACAACGGGTTCAGCTAGCTGGTCATGACTGGCCTTGGGTTAAGAACTGCACCTTAGGGCGTAAAGCTGCACCTCTGCCCTTTGATGTTACTCTCCCAACCACGCAGGAGTGGGAAGTCCAGAGAGGGCATCACAAATAATTGTTGGAAATGGTAATGCTAGACTAGAATTGAGCAGCGAAAGCAGGCAAAGAGATATACATGATAACCCCTAAATGCATACATTCCAGGTCACAATGTGTAAGAAAAGAGAGAGAGAGAGAGAGAGAGAGAGAGAGAGAGAGAGAGAGAGCCTGCCATAGAGGCAGGCTGGGGAAGTGGGGAGGAATCAGGGGACATTGGTGGTGGGAAATGGGCACTGGTGGAGGGATGGGTGCTGGAACGGTGTATAACTGAAACCCAATCATGAACAGCTTTGTAATTGCATTTCACACGGTGGTATAATAAAATTTTAAAGCAAGCAGAGAGGGTGGCACAGTCAGTGACAGAGTCAGCCTTGGAATAGATGGAGAGTGGCCTGAGCCAGCACCCAACTCTCTCCCTGTCATCCTTGTGCCTCTCAGGTCCAATGGTTTCTATGACAATGCGATTGACAGCTTTACCTGGAGTAACATTCCTGCCCCTCGAGGTGTTGCAGTTGTGGCTGCAGTGCCTGGCTGCATCAACAGGTGGCAGACAGGAGACAGGCTTGTTTACACCCAAGGCTCTGCCCCGTGGGCCCTGGTTGGTTGATGGTCTGACATAGAAAAAGACTGGGCCCCCTGGGATGAACCCAGAGCCACTGTAGAGCCTGACAAGCTACCTGTGGTGTATTCGATATGCCAAAAACAGTAACAATAATGGACCTCATTCCCAACAAATGGAGACGTTACTGGCACCCACTTGAGCTAATTGATGATCAATGGGAAGCAAGTGATACAAGTGACAGGTGACGTGAACACTGCATTGCCCAGGTGGGGGTTTCCTGCCAGCTCCCTCACAGTGCTGCACTGTACCCTCCTCCCCCATAGCCAAGAGTCAGTGCCAGCCATGGTCCCTGCCCACTGCTTCCAAAAGGAACTGGAATGAATGGTTGAGGAGTCCTGGAACCTGGCTGCTTACACCGTGGGCTCGGCTCTCTCCACTCCTGTTGCCCAGACTACTTGTGTCTGTATTGGGGTCAATCCCTGTCTGTGCTCTTCATGCCCGCTCCCTCACCGAGGCCCACAGTGGCTTCCCAGAAATCAGAGAAGACAATCGAGCTTCTGCAAAGGGCCTCTCTTCCTCCATACTGAGGCTTCAGAAATGCTGCATGAGAGGGGCTCAGAGCAACAATACAGTGAGTAGGTGTTTGCCTTGCACTCGGCCAACCAGGGATTGATATTTCATATGTCCCTGACCACTGCCAGGAGTGATCCCTGAGTACAGAGCTAGAAATAAGCCCTGAGCATCGCAAGGGTATCGCAAGCCCTGGGTATCAACCCCAAACAAAAACAAACAAACAGACTAAAATAAAATATGCTGCATTGAGGGTTCTGTCTGTGGCGCTGCACCCCTGTGGGGAATGAGGGCAAATTTCTTTTTGCAAAGGTCTTAGGCAGAAGCTGCCATCAGGAGGAGGAGTGTGGGGAAGACTGCTTTAGAACTCTGAGCTCCCTTTCTGGCCCAGGTTACCACTTTCATAAAACCAGCCAATAAGAAGCCAGCCCACAACCGTTCTGAGAACAGCCTGCAGATGTGCTTTGCAACCTTCACAGCGATGCTGAAGCAGGGCAGCAAGGGAAACGGTGTTTGAAGCCTCCTTTGCTTTACTCAAAATGCCTTCTGTGTTTTGGTTTATATTTGAAGCATTGTAGAATTTTAGAGCATGAAGTGGAGCATGAAGTGTACTGATGTAAAGTTATTTGCTCAAAACCCTCATCATTGATTTCTTTTTTTTTTTTAGTGCCAGGAATAGCATCAGAGCTACAACACATGCCAGGCATGCACTTTACTGCTACGCCCTGAGCCACATCCCCTGGCCCTCATAATTGATTTTATGAGTGATACATCACTCTCATATATATATATATAGATAGATATAGAGAATAGATATAAATATCTATAGATACAGAGAATATGAGAATATATATAATACCCATATATATACGTAGATTTTATATAATACATACACACATATACACAACTTTTTTTTTTAGATTCTTTCTTTGGATTTTCTTTTCTTTTTTTTAATTAAACATTTTATTATACCACCACGAGATATACAATTTCAACGTTGTTCATGTTTGGAGGTTTCAGTCACATAGTGTTCCAGCGCCGCCCTCCACCAGTGCCCATTTCCCACCACCAATGTCCCCAATTCCCTCCCCTCCCATAGCCTGCCTAAATGGCAGGTTCTTTATCTCTTTTCTCTCTCCCTCTCTCTCCCTTCCTTCTCCTACACATTGTGGGTTGCACTACATACACTTGGAAGCCATCATGTGCATATTTTTGCCTGTATTTAATGCTCAGTTCTATGTTGGTATCAGCCCTTTTGACATTTATTCACACATGTTCCCTTCTCTGTCTTACCTAATTTCTGACTCCCTCACTTTTGCGGTAATTTCCACTTTTGGTAAGACCACCTGATATATTTATGTCATGCAAATAAATGCAGTCTCTCTCTTTCCTTCTGACTAATTTCACTCAACATGATCCTTTCCATGTCCATCCATTTATAGGCAAATTTCATAACTTCATTTTTCCTAACAGCTGCATAGTATTCCATTGTGTAGATATACCACAGTTTCTTTATCCAGTCATCAATTCTTGGGCATACTGGTCATATACACAACTTTTAAAGCATATGTTACATGCTTATTTATAAAAAGCCAATGATTTACTAAAAATAACAGTAAAAAAGAAAAAGTTGTTTCATCCTCTTCCCTCCCAACCAGTCTCTATCAGTGTGATTATTTCAGGACACTTGAGCACTTAACAGCATTTTTGTATGTTTGTTTAGATATTAATACAAAAAAATTAATACAAAAAAAGTTTTTGTATTAATAAGCGGCAGCATGAGCAGCTGCCTGCCCAGCCAGCCACAACCCCAAGGAGAATACCTGAGGCTGAGATAGGCCAGTGTGAGAGTTAAAAATGTCCATTTACTTCCGCTTCCGCTCGGACTTCTGAGGGTTGTAGTTCCACCTTTTGCTGAGGCCTGGGGCTCCTACCAGGACCCCAGGATCCCGCCCGGCCAGCCGCACATCCCACGAGAATGAGATTCCATTTTTAAGTTTTATTATACCACCGTGAGATATAAAATTACACAGATGTCCATATTTGGGTTTTGCAGTGTTCCAGCACCCATCCCATCACCAGTGCCCATCTCCCAACACTAAAGTCCCCGATTCCCCCCCCCTCCCCAAGCCCGACTCCATGGAAGGTTCTTTATTTCTTTCCCTTTCCCTCTATCTCTCTTTTTTCCTTCACTTCCAGATTGTGGATTACAGAACATACATTAAAGGGTTGTCATGTGTATTGTTTTGCCTGTATTTAATGCTCAGTTCTAGGTTGGTATTAGTACTTTTGACAATTGTTAGCACACTTCCATTTTTTGTCTTATGTAGCCTCTGACTCCCACACATTTGTGATAATTTAAAGCATGGACATTTACAATAGTGGTTTTTTGCACTAATTCTATTATCAAAGTATGCTGTTTTTTTTGGTTGCAATTTAATGTGTACACCCTTTAGGAGTCTCTCTCTCAGACATGGGGCAGAGAGACTCACAGACATGGGGCAGAGCTGCTGCTGTCTCTCCCTTGTGCCCAGCCACTCACGAGGTGCCTGGGAGGGATGGCGGGTTCTGGCCCTGGCCCGCCACCCCAGCAGAGCCTCGCAACAGGCCAGACGACCCCCCACTCCATGAGGGCCTCCATTATCCACATCCGGACTTCCCTCTCGTTAGAACTCCACCCAGAAGATGAGTCTATCACAGCCCGGTTCATCAATAAATGCTGGATTTAGAGATGACTACAAGAGTGTGCTGCCCGCACGGCAGAGCCTGGCAATCTACCCGTGTCGTATTTGATATGCCAAGTACCAGTAACAGTTGTAGACCTCATTCCCATGACCTGATGAATGGTTTGAGGCTCTTTGTGTTCCTGGGGCAGGCAGGTGCCCTTGGGCTTTACTTGCATGAGGCAGGACATATGGAGATGTTGCTGGTGCCCGCCGAGCAGGTCGATGATGATCAGGAAGACAGTGATTGTTTAGATATGGGCCACACCTGGTAGTGTTCAGGAATTACTCCTGACTCTGTGCTTGGGAGTCACTTCTGGTGGGGCTTGGGGGACCATGTAACACTGAGGATTAAACAGGGTTGGTCACATCAAGGCAAGTGCATTCACCCCTGCATTGTCTCTCCAGCCCTACTTATACCATTCCTATGGCTCTACACATGCGCAAAAATTGTCGGGGGTACTTGAAAGAGGACGCCTCCCATATATGATTCTGCAATTTGCTTTTTTTTTCCTTTTTCACTCTGAGAGCACATCGAGAATACGACTTTGCTTATGGATTTCCTGTTCACTCCCATTGTTCATCAATTTGCTCGAGTGGGCACTAGTAACATCTCCATTAGTCCTGTCACAAGCAAGTGCCACCCAAGGGCATCTACTTGCTACAGGGACAGGAGGAGCCCGAAACCATTCTTCAAGTTATGGAACTGAGGTCCATAATAGTTACTAGTCGTTGGCATAAAAAGTAAATAAAACATGGTAGCTTGCCAGGCTTTACTGTGTAGGTGGTATAGTCTCAGTAGAAGGCTCTCAACCCGAGCACTTACTGATGAAACTTAAAGGGGGAAGATCAGGTTTTCTCTTGGCTGGAGCTCTGAGGAACTATGGAGTCTGGATGTTGAGACTGACTAACTGCATGATGTGTGGTTTGCTCTGGCTTCTTGCCAGGCTTACTGGTATCAGTTAAAACATGTCCATAACTGTTTACTATGTATAAATGTGAAAGAAATTGGGAAGAACATTATGCAAAATTCAGTATCCTATAAAAATATTGCGTGGCCGCAAAGCGGCCGCATGCCAAGTGACATGTGGGTCTGGCGTGGGTGGGTCTCTCTCTCTTCTGGGGCAACTGGCATGGAGGCGGAGGAAAGGGCAGGGCACAAAACTCCACCCGAGTCCAGCCAGCATGGTCTCTCCCCGCTCATGAGAGCAAAGACTATAGTGATTTATGATGTAGATTTATCATCATTTGACCAAAAGAAATTCAGAGGCATTTAGGCCGTCTTCACTTTATTCCCACTATAATAAATATACATCTATGCACACAGCAAGAATATTTTGTAAGATGATACTTTGCAATGGAATTGTCCCCAAAATGCTTACTTAAAAATTTTAGGGGTGGGGCCAGAGCGATAGCCCAGTGGGTAGGGTGTTTGCCTTGTACGCGGCCAGCCCATGCCGGCCCGGGTTCGATCCCCGGCATCCCGAGCACCGCCAGGAGTAATTCCTGAGTGCAGAGCCAGGAGAAACCCCTGAGCATTGCCGGGTGTGACCCAAAAAAGCAAAAAAAAAAAATTTTTTTTAGGGGACTGGAGCAATAGCACAGTGGGTAGGGCATTTACCTTGCATGTGGCCTACCTGGGTTCAATCCCTGACATCCCATATGGTCCCCGAGCACTGCCAGGAATAATTCCTGAGTTCAGAGACAGGAGTAACCCCTGAGCATTTTCAGATGTGACCCAAAAAGAAAAAATGAAATATTTAATTTTTTTTTATATATATATATATATACATTTTCTATTTACTGCCACATTTCCCCCAAAAAAAGAGAATCCCAATATGCTCTTCTCCCAGAATGACTAGCAGAGGTGGGGAGGTAACCATTCTCCCCACACGCCAGCCTATACTTGGATATCAGGGAACTTAAAGTTCCCCATACAGCTAGAGAGATAGTATAGTACATTAGGTAGGGCACTTCCTTGGTACATGACCAACCAAGGTTCAGTTCCCATATTGACCCCCGAGTACACCAGGAATGAACCCTGAAAAGTGCCAAAAAAAAAAAAAAAAAGAGTCAGGAGTAAGTCCTGAGCACTGCTGGGTTTTCCCCCTCCAAAAAAGTCAGTGAGGCTAGAAACTGCAACTTTTTTTTTTTTGCTTTTTTTGGGTCACACCTGGCAATGCTCAGGTCTTACTCCTGGCTCTTTGCTCAGGAATTACTGCCTGGCGGTACTCAGGGAACCATATGGGATGCCGGGAATCAAACCTGGGTCGGCTGTGTGAAGGCAAATGCTCTACCCTCTGTGCTATCACTCCGGCCCCTGCAACATTATTTTTATTTAGTGAAAAGAGCTTCTATTTTTGACATATAAATGATAATCAAATGGTGGGGAACCCCACACAAATGAAGGGTAAGGCTCAAAATATCAGGCAGGAATAAGAGAGAAAAGAGAGTTTAAAAGTGCAGTGGTTTGGAATGTTATGAAGGGCCAGAGTGGTTGATAAGTTCAAAACAAGTAGGAGAATGAGGCCAGATGTTGTATGGGTGGGAGAGAGGAGTTAGATTTTGAGAGTCCTTATATTTATTTTAAGAGGTTCGTATTTGTGTTGAGAGAGCCACTTCTACAGTAAAATAAATTCATCTTACATTAACACTCTGGCAAAACAATGATTAACTACAAAACAGAAACAAAACTCAAACCCTCTGAAGGCATTCAAGTGTGCGGGAAATGTGGGCAGGTTTTGGAATGATGTCGAGACTTAGACAAAAAAAGGGACAGGGTACACTCTCCATTTAACAGGATAACCCCAACTCTCAGTGAAATACTACCTAGTGATTGTGGTGCTCTAATAGCGCTGGTCATCATAACTGTGTGGGAGGCTGGCACAGAAAGACCTCAGCCATGCATGCTATGGCATGAAGGGGCTCCTCCAGCAGTTCCTGGTGTCTAATAAAGCCTCATTAGCAGGTGAGCTTGTATTTTTCCAGCTCTCCTTGGGGATATCTAGAGTTATTTCAACACTCTGCGCCTCAGATTATTCTTCAAAATGTGACAGGACGTGACTCAGTGGCAGAACTCAAGCCTCACGGGAGTAAGGCCTAGGGTTTACTTTTTTAGGCACCACAAAAAAAATCTGACGCAAATTTATTATACAAACTTTTACAAATTCAAATGCAACTCCACTCAAAATTTTAATAGTATTCTTCAAGAACATAGAATTTGTCCATAGATTTGTCCATAGAAATCTATCATATATTTACCAAGTAGCCAAAGAAGTTCTGAGAAAAAAAAAAAAAAAAATGGTAGTCATTGCATTTGGCGGTTTCAGACTGTACTATAATGCTATACTAATCCGGGGCCAGAGCGATAATCCAGTGGGTAGGACGTTTGCCTTGCACGTGGCCAACCGGGTTCGATCCCCTGCATCCCATATGATCCCCTGAGCACCACCAAGAGTAATTTCTGAGTGCAGGGACAGGAGAAACCCTTGAGCATAGCCAGGTGTGACCCAAAAAGCAAAAATAAAATAATAATAATAATAAAATAAAAAAATAAAGCTCTGCTAATCAAAGCAGTATGGCATTAAGTTAAAAGCAAACTTTCCTACAAAGGAAATAAAATAGGAACCTGGAAGTACTCTCAGATATATGACAGTCAATTAATGATAAGGAGCTAAGTACATTAATGGAGGAACTTCACTACAGAAAATTCATTAAGTGTTTATTATGTTCTAAGTATTTTTTATTTATTTATTTATTTATTTATTTATTTATTTATTTATTTATTTATTTATTGCTTTTTGGGTCACACCTGGAGATGCTTGGGATTACTTCTGGCTCTGCACTCAGTAATTACTCCTGGAGGTGCTCGGAGGACCAAATGGGGTGCCGGGGATCGAACCCGGCCAGCACAGGCTGGGCGCAAGCAAGGCAAATGCCCTACCTGCTGGGCTATCGCTCCGGCCCCTAAGTATTTTAAATGTTGATAACATCAACAAATGGTGCTGGGAAAACTCGATAAACATGCGAAAGTGAAGTTGGACCCCTATCTCACACCATTCCGAAAGTCAATTCAAAATAGTTAAAGATCTTTATATTATATGAGAACCCATAAAACGCACTAAGGAAAACATAGGCAAAATCTCCCCAGATGTTTGACCTCAGAGATATTTTCTGTGATTAAATTCTGGCAAAGAAAATAAAGTTAGGGCCAGGGTAATAGGTTAAAGGGGTTGGACAGTTGGACTCCTTTGGGTGGGGAGATGGATCAAAGGGCTGGAGCACATACTTTATGCGTGTGGAAGGCTCAGGTTCAATCCCTGGCACAGGATGTTTCCCAGTGCAGGAGGCACTAACCTTCCTTTTCCACTCATGAAAAAACCATGACTCAAGAGAAGGACCATTTCTGCCCCAGATACACAGCCAGTGAACAGCAGAGCTAGAATTTTCTCCCAGGCCTAAGACCCAAACCTGAGTTCTTTTCTCTGAGGCATATTGTCTCCTTATATTTTCCAGGTCCTATCTCTTTCATTCCTTTCCTCCCTCAATTCTGTGAGACAAATATCATTCTCATTTCAGAGGTGGCTCCTGAGAATGCATTGTAGAGTTGTCCCCATTTTAGAGATGAGGTCACTGAGGTTCAGAGAGGTGAAGTATCACAATTTGAATTACAAATTCACAAATTTGAATTCAAATTTTATTTCACAATAAACACTGTTTTTTGAGGCCACACCCAGTAATGCTCAGAGCTTACTTCAGACTTTGTGCTCAGAGAGTACTCTTTGTGTGTGTGTGTGTGGGGGGGGTTAGACCACCATCCTAGTGGTGTCAAGAATCAAATCCAGGGCAGCTGCGTGCAAGGCAAGCACCTTACCCCACTATACTATCACTCCAGCCCATAGTTTCACTTGATCACTTGACATCCCGTTATTCATCGATTTGCTTGAGCAGGCACCAGTAACATTTCCATTTGACCCTATCACGTGCCAATGTAGCCCAATGGCATCTGCTTGCTCCAGGAATATGAAGAGCCTCAAACTGTTCTTTCAGGGTCTTGACAAAGAAGTCTGACCATCTTGTAGGTGGGCAGCCACGTGATCTTTTGACGTCCCGTGGGATCCAGTCAGTAACGGCTCTAGTCCAGTGGTCAACTCCAAATCGCATTACATGTCCAGCCTATCTGATTTTCGATGCCTTGGCAAACAAGACAGCGTCCCTGACTCTCAATTGTCAACAGAGGTCAGAACTCCAGATTCCTTCTCTCACTTGAGTGAGGCGTGATATTCCAAGCATGGCTCTTTCGATTCCTCTTTGGGAAACCCAAATAGCATTCTCATCCTGCTTTTGTAGGGCCCAGGTCTCTGAGGTGTATGTTAATGCAGGGAGAATGGTGGAGTTGAAGAGATGTGCCTAGAGCCAGAGGTTCTTTGTCCTTTTAGCTATTTCTTCAATGCTCTTGAAGGTGTTCCACGCCTCTCTCTTCCTCCTGTGTAACTCAGGTTTTAGGTCATTCATCATGTTGACTTCTCGACCTAGGTACCACATAGCTGCTGCATTCAGAGATGTTTGTTCCATTGAGAGTGAATGGGGCATCTGGAACTAGTTTGTTTTTCATGAACATTGTTTTATTGAGATTCAGCTATAGACCTATCTTTCCACTTCATGGTCAAAGTCAGCCAGCATTTGTGCCGCTTGGCTAATATTTGGTGTTATTAGTACAATGTCATTAGCAAAGTGGAGGTGGTGTAGTTGCTGACCATCTATCATCACTCCCATTCCTTCCCATACTAATTGTCGCATGATGTTCTTGAGGGTGGCACTAAAGAGTTTTGGTGAAATTGTATCACCCCCAGTGTTTTACTAAATGTGGGAAATGGTAATGGCAGATTAAAACTCACCATTGAATATACACAAAGAGACTTAAGTGATAAACTCTAAATATCTGCAGGGCTAGCCACAAAGAGGGAGAGAGATGCAGAGACAGAGAGAGAGACAGAGAGAGAAAGAGAGGAAACTGGGGTACCTGCTATTAAGGCAGCCTGGGGATGGGCGGGAGGGGGTGGGGTACATTGGTGGTGGAAATGGGGCACTGGTGGAGGGATGGGTGCTGGTATACTGTATTACCAAGAACCAATTATGAACACCTTTGTAATTGTATGTTTCACGGTGGTATAATAAAAAAAATTTTTAAAAAATTTTAAAAAAAAGGAAATTGTATCACCCTGCTGAACCCCTCTTTTGACATCAATGATCGCTTCCTTGTAGAATGGTGAGATCCTGGTGGTGAATCCAGTAATACAGCTCACGAAGGATCTTGATGTATTGGGTTTGTACACCCTGTTTGGCTAGGGCTTCAATGACCGCTTCAATCTCCACAGAATCAAAGGCTTTCTGTAAATCAATGAATATATATATATATTCCATATATATATGGAATGGATTTATATATTATATTATATATAATATATAAATATATATGGAATGGATTTTAACGTCTCAATATCTTTATATATCACTGTATCACTGTCTTCCCGTTCATCATCGATTTGCCCGAGCGGGCACCAGTAACATATCCATATGTCCTGTCTCATGCTAGTAGAACCCAAGAGCATCTGCTTACTCCAGAAACATAAAGAGCCTCAATCCATTCCATCAGATCATGGGAATGAGGTCTATAATTGTTATTGGTATTTGGCATATCAAATACAACACGGGTAGCTTGCCAGGCTCTGCCGTGCGGGTAGCATACTCTTGTAGTCATCTCTAAATCCAGCATTTATTGATGAACTGCACGGCTGCTTTTGGCCGCACAAGCCGGGCTGTGATAGGCCTCGTCTGCTAGGTGGGGTTCTGACGAGAGGGAAGTCCCGATGTGGAAAATGGAGGCCCTCATGGAGTAGGGAGTCATCTGGCTTGTTGCAAGGCTCTGCTGGGGTGGGGGCCAGGGCTAGAACCCGCCATCCCTCCTGGGCGCCTCGTGAGCAGCTGGGCACAGGGAGAGCCAGTAGCAGCTCTGCCCCATGTCTGTGAGTCTCTGGATCAGCATACCTGAGCTGGATTTTAAAAAGACTGCTGCAGGGTGGATCTCGATGAGCCGGGCTGTGATAGGCTGGTCTGCTGGTGGAGTTCTGACGAGAGGGAAGACTGATGTGGAAGATGGCGGCCCTCATGGAGTGGGGGGTCGTCTGGCTTGTTGTGTGGCTCTGCTGGGGTGGCGGGCCAGGGCTAGAACCCGCCATCCCTCCTGGGGCGCCTCGTGAGCGGCTGGGCACAGGGAGAGCCAGTAGCAGCTCTGCCCCATGTCTGTGTGTCTGATATATATATATCAGGTTGCGTTTGTCTGCAGCTTCAGCCCATCTCAGGTTGAGCCGAACCCAGAGGCTGCTCCTCCCTCCAGGGCCAGCACCTTAGCTCTTTGTCCCCTCAGATATCTATTCCCTGGGCAAAGCAATCAAGCTCTTAATTAAATTCTCTCCTTACAAGTCTGAGGAAAACAAACAGAAAAAGCTCTCCTGCAGGAGCTGCTCGGATACTGAAGATTGTATCTCCACTGCACGGGGCCATCCATCCCTTACCGCTCCTGGGGAATTTCCTGTTGGCTGCTTTGCCAGCTGAACCCACCCTGTCTGGACCAGAGGAAATTGCATGGAAGGTGTGAGGATGTTATCAGGAGTCTCTGTGCCTGCTCCAGTTAGAAGTGAGTCTTAGGCATGTCAAGAGGGGCAGGCCGGGGTGGCTTGTTTTGAAGGTTGAAGTGGTGGTGGGAGGTGAAGTTGGGGATTGCCTGGACACTTGTCCCAAGGACTGCAGCCACACAGGCTCATGCTTCTTCCAGGTGACTTCCATTCTCCCCTAACCTCATTCTAAGTTGTTGTTGTTGTTATTTACTATTATTATTATTATTATATTATTATTATGCCCTCGGGCTCTACTAGCATGAGACAGGACATAAGGAGATGTTGCTAGTGCCCACTAAAAAAAAATCAATGATGAATGGGGAAGACAGTGACATTATTATCATTATTATTATTATATTACATTATTATTATTATTATTATTAGTTTTTGGCTTTTTAAGCAGTGCTCATGGATCTGATATTTGACCCAGGTGTGTCCACCGGATGCTGGAGCCTGGTCCAACAGTGGGGTCTGATGATGCAGTGTTCCAGGGCTACAACAGGCAGTGCTGGGGACCAAACTTGGGTCTCATACATAAAGGGAAAGTGCTCTAGCCCTCTGAGCTGTTTTCTGGACCCAAAGTTTTTATTTCCGACTTTTGAAAATTCAACCCAGGGCCTTTATATGTAAGGCAAGTGCTCTGCTGTTGAACTATATCCCAAGCCCTTTCCCTGACCATATTCTAATAGACACAGGGAGCCATGGGAAACTGGAAAGAGCATTAAACTAGGAGTCAAGGCCACAGCATTCATATCTGTTATTAACTAAAATAATTCAGATCTGTTATTAACTATAAATTAATTGTTATCAAAGTAAAATGTATGGGATTAAAGTTAAAGGCTATGCTAAATGCTGTACATGGCTGACTTTCCTTGGCCCCCACAATTATATGCCTTTTTTTTCCCAAGGCACCTGAGGTTAAGAGATCTACCCAGGGCCAGAGCGATAGTCCAGCAGGTAGGGCTTTTGCCTTGCACGTGGCCTGCCTGTGTCGGCCCGGGTTCGATCCTCAGCATCCCTGAGCACCGCCAGGAGTAACCCCTGAGCATCGCCAGGTATGACCCAAAAAGAAAAAAAAGAGATTTACCCAGGGTTGGAGAGATAGTACAATGGGTAGGGTATTTGCCTTGCACATGGCTGACCTGAGTTCCATCCCTGGCATCCCATATGGTCCCCTGAGCACCGCCAGGAGTAATTCCTGAGTGCAGAGCCAGGAGTAACCCCTGAGCATCGCCGGGTGTGACCCAAAAAGGAAAAAAAAAGAGATTTACTAAGGGTTGGAGAGATAGTACAATGGGTAGGGTATTTGCCTTGCACATGGCTGACCCGGGTTCCATCCCTGGCATCCCATATGGTCCCCTGAGCACCGCCAGGAGTAATTCCTGAGTGCAGAGCCAGGGGTAACCCCCTGAGCATCACCAGGTGTGGCCCTAATAGTCAAACAAATAATTTTGTTCACTTTTTTGGGTATAGCCAGAAATGCTCAGTGATTACTCCTGGCTCTGCACTCAGGGAATTACTCCTGGCGTTGCTCAGGGTACACCATATGAAATGTCAGGGATCCAACCCAGGTTGGCTACATGCAAGGCAAATGCCCTACCTGGTGTACTATAGTTCTGGCCACAATAAATAAGTTTTTAGAAAAGAGAGGTCTATGCAAAGTGAGACCATTGGTGACTTGTAGCACTGAGATTCCAACCGCAGTCTGACTCCAGAGCCCAGGTTCCTGACTCTGTTCTTCGGTGAGTCCTCCTTCTGCTCTGTTTCTCCATCTGTAAATGAACAGGATCAGTGCACAGATCTTTCCAGCCTGAACTGTGCTTTGTTCAACACTCACTGCATTGTGAAGCCGTGAACTGGAAATGCAGAATTAAGGCATTCTCTCTTCCTTAGGTTATAAATTCCTTTGGTGTGGAGGGAGGAAGTTAGGGCCATATCTTGCAGTGCTCAGGAAGTATTCTTGGAAGTGGTCCCAGGGATGGAGCCCAGATCTTTTGTTTGTTTCTTTGGGGGGCCACACTTGGAGGTGCTCAGAAATTACTCCTGGCAGGTCTGAAGGACCATGTGGGGTGTCAGGGATAGAATCCAGGTGACTGTGTGCAAGGCAAGCACCCTACCTGCTGTACTATCGCTTTAGCCCAGATCTTCTGCATGCACACCATGCACTGAAGTCCACTCAGTCCTCTCTGAGTCCTAGAAGCCCCTTCTCTATCCTTGCTGATCCAACACCACTGACCACAGTGCTAAGCAAAGTGCTCTAAAACAGTATTTCTAAACTGGTGGTTATATGCACCCCTATAGATCCCCAGAATATTTCAAGGGGCACAGGTAAAATTGACAAATGAAGGGCCATAACAGGAAACTAGGGGTCAACCATTAAGATAGGGGGCCCACAGGAAAGAGTCAAGTTTAGAAGGGTCTGCAGTTGGAAAAAGGTTGAGAAATGCTGACCTAGATATTTACTGATCAGGCTTGTAATTTGTGGGGGGGGGGGGCAGTACAGGCTTGGGAGTGAGATATAACTAAGGTCCCATCCTATCATTCACCTTGCAAGAGAAAGACACCTAACTTCTGTGTCTGTTTTTCACCTAGTGAAAGAGAACAAAGGACTTTCGGGTTTCCCAGAGAATAAAGCCTTAGCATAGAGTTTGGCACATAGAAAGTGCTGGAAAACTATCAGTCCCTCTCTTGATGGGTTTTCATCCTCCACTTTACCCTGTCACCCTTCGGTGAGGTGCCACACTCTTCGTGGCCCTTTCATAGCCTCCAGCAGAAACAGTGAACTAATTTCCATAGCTGGGGCAGAGAGCAGACATGCTCAATCAGAACCTGAGCTGCCAATGAAGAAGGAAAATAGCCAGAAGGCTGGGCGCTCGGTGCCCTGCACAGCTCGCCTCAGGACTCTGTTCTCATGCTTCTCCCCATGCACATGTCCCTCCTGTCTAGACAGCCTTCCCCTGAAGAAACGACAAACCTCAGACTGTCTGGTGACAAAACTTTCCCTAGACACCAATCCTCTCTCATACAACTCATTCAACCCTGTTCAGAAAAATGTGGTTCTGGTTCCCAGATCGCAAGCAAGGGGAATCTTTGGGAAACAGGGAGTGGGGAGCAGGGTAAACTTCTTTCCTTAGTTTACTCGTCCATCTGTTCATCATGCATCTATCCATCATATGTACATCCACCCATCCACCTGTCATCCATCCATCCATCCATCCATCCATCCACCCACGCATCCACCCACCCATGCATCCATCCACCCACCCACCCATCCACCCATCCACCCACCCACCCATCCATCCATCCATCCATCATCCATCCACCCACCCCACCCACCCACCCATGCATCCATCCACCCACCCACCCATCCACCCATCCATCCATCCACCCACCCATCCACCCACCCACCCACCCATCCATCCATCTTTGGTTGAATGCCCATAATATCCCATGCTCAGTGCTAGGTATGTAAAAAAAAACCATATGAACAACTGTCCCTTCCTTTTAACCACACCTGGTGATGCTCAGGACTTACTTCTGGCTCTGTGCTCAGGAATCAGACCTGGCAGGCTTGGGAGACAATAACAGATGCCGATGATCAAACCCAGGTTAGATGCATGCAAAGCAAGTTGTACTATCTCTCTGGCCCTCTCATGAATAATCTTAACCTTCCCAAATGTATAGCATTGGAGAGATAAACCCAAGATAGTTAGAAAATAGCACTTAAGTCATAGGAGTGAGTAGATAGGATAGCAGTTAGGATATATGCTGAGCATGCAAGTTGATTCCTGGTACCACATGGTCTTGTGGCACCACTGGGTACAGGCCTAGAGGCCCCAGCACTGCTGGGGTGGCCTGGGAATCCCTGGCCCCACAGGGCCCCAGCAGGACCAAATGCTCAGCATTGAACCGATGGCTTGGTTGGCTGAGAGCTGCCAGTGGGGTCCTCAAAAAGCAAACAAAAAGTAATAATACTTCATGTAATGGGAAACACTCCAAGAGGGTTTCCTTTGTGCCTTCATCATAGCTCTGTGAAGGCGATACTATCATAACCCTCTACACATGAGCCAACTGAGGTTCACAGAATTGAGATCAACTTGCCCAGGGGTTGCCCCGCAGTGACATCAGGATGCAACCCGATTCTGATTGCTGAGGGGGCTACAAAGGAGGGAGAAAGCTAATCCGGGAGCTCACCCACATTTGTACTGGCCTGAGTCGGCTTGGATGATGCAGGGATCCGGGCCTGGCAGAACTGCTGCTGGCATCCCACGCAACACCACCCAGCGGGGCCGGTCCGGGAATGCCGCTCCTGCTGCAAGGGATCTTCTCGGCTCCCAGGACTCTTAGCAAAAGCTTGGGGTTCCTTTGCAAAATTCCTCATGAGCTCATTTGGATCAGTTGCTCACTCCAGCCAGGTGGCAGGGGGGCCCTCAGAGTCCCCTCTTACATCCCTGCTCTCAGGGAACTTCTCTGCTTCTCCCTCCCCTTTTTTGCTCAGAAACCTCCTTCCGGGGCTGGAGCGATAGTCCAGCAGGTAGGGTGTTTGTCTTGCATTCGGCCGGCCTGTGCTGACCCAGTTCCATCTCCGGCATCCCATATGGTCCCCTGAGCACCGCCAGGAGTAATTCCTGAGTGCAGAGTCAGGAGTAACCCCTGAGCATTGCGAGGTATGACCCAAAAGGCAAAAAAAAAAAAAAAAAACTACCTCCTTCCCCCTTGAAGGGATGGGGCAGGGGTGCCCTTGCCCACTGTCCAGGAGGGTTGTGCACCCCTCCACATGCTGTGTGTAACAGCAGGTGTGTTTTTCTATTTCTGCCCTGTGCTTCGACCTTCCTGAGAGTGAGGACAGGCCTGCGGGGTGGGGGTGTGAGGGCTTCTGATGGTTTGTTCCACCTCCTGCTGCTCTGATGGTTAAATACTGCAGGTAGGGGCCTGCCGAGTTCTGCACAGCTCTGCACTCTCTGTGCCTGTTCCTCCCCCATTCACTGCAGTTCCTGGGACTGGTGGGATGTTTTTCACTGAGGATGCACACCTGGGGTGCATCTGTATTCGTCCTGCTGCATAATTTCCAGCTGCAGGATCTCATGCTGGGACCCCGTAGCAGCTGCACACGCCGAGGCTGTGTAGACAGGACCCCCTCCTCCCTGATTTTGATGTTCAGTCCACCACTGTCCACCACAGCCAGGCTTATACCGGAAAAGCCTATATTGGCCTCTCTAACTCTATTTCCTCTTAGGGGAAAGAACTGAGAAAGTGGAGGTGTGGTTGCAGATAACTTCTGTCTATTTGCCAGTGATTTATTTGCCTGGGATTTTGCACTAAGACAAAAAGAACTTTTGCATTATTAATGATCATTGATCACAACTTTCCAAAAAGAGATTGAGGGTGATGACAGATCCAGGCCAATCATGGGCTAGCTAGTAAATCAGGAGGGAGAGGTGTGCAGAAAGGAGGGGGAGGGTCTGAGCAGGGGTGGGGGTGGGCAGGGGACTTCATGAAGACAGAAGGACACAGAAGGACACTACAAAGAGAGTCTTAAGCAGCAGCTGTTTCTGGTGCCCAGATGCCAAACAGCCGTATGGACTGTAGATAACCCAGTGTGGCAGTGCGGGGATGCAGACCTCTGCACCCAACTAAGGGAGATTTCATCATGAGAAACATTGCCAGGGGCCCAGGGAGCGATCTCAAAGGGCTGGAGTGCCTGCTTTGCATGTGGGAGGCGGGGTTGGAGCCCTGCACCGTCTGTAGAGACCTAAGCACTGCTGGGTGCAAAACCCGGAGTGCTAAACTGGGAGAAGTCCTGAACACAACACCAAAAAGGAAGGAAAAATGGAAGGTGAATAAAGGTAAAGAATACTGACGAGGCAGTGACATACTAACGCTAAAAAGGTGGATCCTTTACCAGTTCCCAAGTGGAGCCACCTCACAAATAGGCTTTGAAATGCATGAAGAGCAACTAGATAGTCACCCCATGGGAAGGCCAGCCCCACTGTTAAACCTGACTCAGAGCGCTGACTCCTTAGACTCTTCCATGCCAATCTTCAATGCACGTTTTTCCACAGCAGGGGTGAAGGTACAGGGGTCTCTCAGGCAGTGCTCAGGGGGCCTGGAGCCAGTCCCTGTGATACCCAGTCTGGTGCTTTCAATGCAAGAGCCTGAAGATGCAGCTCGCCCAAACCCTGTGGTGTTAAGGGAACTGTGTGATGCTGGAGTTTAAACTCAGGTCCCTGCCATGCAAAACATGTGTCCCTGACCTCTAAGCTATCTCTCCCACACTCCATGCCCCTTTTGGGGTGGAAGTACTTTTGGGGGTTTTGGTTTTGGGCTCACACCCTCAGTGCTCAAGCGCTTTCTCCTGGCTCTGTACTCAGGGATCACTACTGGTGGAAGCCCCCATGGACACACGAACCTTTGTACTGTCTCTGCCTCTCCACATCCTTTCTGGGCTAAGCCTTCTCTCGACCTTGGTCCTCTGGATCAACACAAGGTCGACTCAGCGCCCCACAGAGTTGGAGCTGAGTGGCTCAGCCCTCAGCATCCGAGGTCTGAATGAGGGGAGTGGGCTGTCCCTCCCCTTGCTTCAGACCTCAGCCCCAGAACAGCTGGTCACGGGCTGTGCTTGGGCTCGGGAGCTATTTCCCCACCTTGCTGCAGGGCTCACTGGCCGCGCCTTTCATCAACGTTTCCCAGCCAAGTCTTCGGATGCCCCTTTGCAAAGCCTCCAGGCCTCCCTCGAGCTCCTTTTCCTGCTCTATATTCCGTCACACCTTTTACCTGCATCGTCTCTATTTTACTTGTTACATTCATGTCCGCTGCTTGATTCCCCTTGGCTCTTGCTTGCTGCCATCCGTAGGCTCCTAGAGCCCGATCAATAAATATTTGCTAAATGAGAGGGAGAAACAAAACAGCTAGGGGACAGGGTCCATCCCGATGGCTCTCTAAGCCGGGCCCACCGCTCTCGACCACCGTACTCCAGACTCAGCCTTCTACAGGTGGGCATCCGGGATTGTTGCTAGGACTGCCCCTCCCTTGGTTCCCTGCGCCCACCCACCCGGGGTCTGGGCTACAGCGGCGGCGGGGCTCGGGGCTGCTCGGGCTGCACCCCTCCTGCAGGCGGGCGGGGGGGCCGAGTGCGCAGGGAGCCTCGCGGGGAGGAGCAGAAGGAGGGGATCGTGGGAGCGGCGGCGGCGGGAAGGGAGCGTGGAGGAGCCGCCGCAGGACGCCTCGGAGGGGCGGGATCGCGAGGGCGCGGGCCGGACCGGGAGAAAGCCCCCGGGGCGGGCTGCGTGGCCTGGGCGGCGCCCGGAGCTCGGCTGGGGGGTCGCGGTGGAGACACGGCGGCCGCCGGCTGAGAGACGCGAGGCGCGCACAGACAGAAGGCGGGCGGGCCAGCCGGGGTCCGCACCTGCGTGTCCCGGGAGCGGGTAAGCGCAGGGAGCTGAGTGTCGCCCGGGCAGGGTGCGCCGGGGCCGCAGCGGCCGTCCCGCAGGAGCCAGGGCGTGGGGCGCCCCTGTGTCCCTCTCCTTGGGGCCTCAGCGACCCGCAGCGTCCAGCGTTCCGGCGCCTTCGGGCAGGAGGGGCGAGCGCGGATAAGAGGGTCCCGGAGGAGCAGCCCGAGGGGATTGTCCGGGGACGCCGTCCGGAGCCCGGGATTAGAGGGGTGGGCCGGAGCAGCGCCCCGCGGCGTCTGCAGCATCATGGGCAGTCGTCCGGGGCGCCCCGCGCTAAGCCAGAGCTGGTGGGACTGGAGGCGCACCCCTAGGTAGGGGCCGCGACGCCCCCACGTGGGCCGCGGCAACCGAGGGAAGCTGGGCGCTGCCCCCTGCCGGCCAGGTCGGGCGCGGTGCTGCGGCGGGGCCGCCCCTTTTCTATAGGGGGAGTTGCAGGAGCGTCCTGCGTGGTGCCCGGGCTTCCGGACCCCCACGGGCCCCTCAATTGCTTTGTGACCTTGTGGGCACCGCCTGCCTCCCCACCTTCAGTTTGTACCTTGATCAAATGAAGGAATCCGAGGCAGTAAATGACCCCACTACGGATGCTGCTTTTAACTGTAAAGTTCTCGAATTCTAGCTCATCGCATAATGTCAGATCTCGGAGAACGCTAAGAAATCTGCTTCCATCCTGTTGGGGAGTGTGAGGAATGAATCTTGCCCAAGGTCACGCGGCCTGTAGGAGAACCTGTGCTCTGGGGAAGTTTCAGAATTAAGAACGGTGCCTGTCAGTTGGGCATTAGGAGCTTGACTGTTCCTACTGTGT
>JAJIBD010011493.1:0-10132 GCA_021461705.1 Cryptotis parvus
TATATATACACATACATTTATATATAATTATATATAATTATATATAATTATATATAATGTATATATACATTTATATATATACACACATTTGGTATGTGGGTAGGTGGACGTGGCTATCAAAGAGATCTGACTAGAAGTCATGGATAATCTTCTCCATTTCCCTTTCTGGAAAATGTGATAGATCCATCAGGATGTCAGAGGGCAGTCACTTTTTGTCTTATAGTTGGTGAAGGACAGGCCGGCGTTGTGAATGCTTTTTCTTGGCTTCCGCTGCATCCTCCAGCACTTCTGCTCTTCTTTCGCGAGGTCTTCCTTTATCGCTTCTCTACACTGCTTTGTAAACTTGGATGCTAGCATCTGGTCGCCTGAGGCTCACACCTTTCCACGTTGCAGAATGAGATAGAATTTTTTGAAGACAAGCATCCTTTTGTGTCCTTCTGTCTCTCCACATTCTTTGCGCAATTATAGAGGTGTTGAACAAGTCAGTTGTATTCTTCATTGATGTTGTCAATGATAGCATCTTCCCATGTTGCTGCAAGTGTGCCAAAGAGTTCCCAGTTGGTGGTTGTTCTGGTAGTTCTCTTCTTAAACTTTTGCAGCCAATTCTCCCGATGCGTGAAGTAGAATTTTGCACAAAGGAGACAGTGGCCTGATCCTGTTTGGAATTTGGGGATGACAGCAACATTGGTGTCGATGGATATGTCATTCCCAATGTTCTCCCTTCTGAAATCTGACACGCCATTTCATCAGCAAAGAAAGGAACAGCACCAGGCCCAAACAATATCAGACCCGAACACCTGAAAATTCTACCTTCAGTAATCATCAATACACTGGCTTTGCTCTTCACACACTACCTGTCCGAATGTAAGATGCCCTCCCATTGGAAAACCAGCAGGACAGTTCTACTATTGCCCCATCAGCCTGTTATCTGTCATCTACACACTGTTCACTCTATTCATCCTGAACAGGATTGGCAGAACATTAGATGAATAGCAGCCATGCTAGCAAGCTGGCTTCTGCAAAGGATTCAGCACAATCGACCATATCCACATTATAACCAAACTCATTTAGGTCTTTTGAGAATTCAAGATGCCACTCTATCTCACATTCATTGATTTAAAGAAACCCTTTTATTCTGTGGAAACCTAAGTGGTCATCCAAGCCCTAGCTAAACAGGGCGTTCAAACCCAATACATAAAGATTCTTTGTGAGCTATATTAAGGTTTCACCACCAGGATCTCACTATTCTGCAGGGAAGTGATCATTGACGTCAAAGAGGGGTTCAGCAGGGTGATACCATTTCACCAAAACTCTTCAGCGTCACCCTCAAAAAACATCATGCGACAATTAGAATAGGAAGGAATGGGAGTGAAGATAGAAGGCTGGCAACTAGACCACCTATGCTTTGCTGATGACATCGTTCTAATCAAACATCAGCCAAGCGGCACAAATGTTGGCTGACTTTGACCGAGGAATGTGGAAAGATAGGTCTACAGTCAAATCTCAACAAAACTATGTTCATGAAAGATGAACTAGTTCCAGAGGCCCCATTCACTCTCAATGGAAGAAACATCTCTAAATGCAGCAGATATGTGTACCTAGGTCGAGAAGTTAACATGATGAACAACCTAAAACCTGAGCTGCACAGGAGGAAAAGAGCGGCATGGACTGCCTTCAAAAACATCAATGAAATAGCCAAAAGGACAAAGAACCTCCGGCTCTGGGCACATCTCTTCAACTCCACCTTTCTCCCTGCAATAAAATTTGCCTCAGAGACCTGGGCACTATGAAAGCAGGATGAGAATGCTATTTGGGTCTCCCAACGAGGAATTGAAAGAGCCATGCTTTGAATATCATGCCTCACTCAAGTGAGAAAAGGAACCCAGAGTTCCGACCTCCATTGCTGTTCGAAAATCAAGGACCTAATCTCATTTGCCAAGGCATCAAATATCGATGGGCTTATCATATAAAGCAATCTAGAGACGACCACTGTTTAGAGCCATTATTGATTGGTTCCAATGGGACATCAAAAAGATCGCGTAGCTGCCCACGTACTAGATGATCAGACTCCTTATCAAGATTCAGAAGGAATGGTTTGAGGCTCTCAATGTTCCTGAAACAACCAAATGCCATTGGGCTACACTGGCACTTGAGAGGGTCAAATGGAAATATTACTGACACCTGCTCGATCAAATATATGAATAATGTGATATCAAGTGATCAATTGATCAAATGATATATATACATGTGCATGTGTATATATATGTGTGTGTGTATATGTATGTGTGAAGAGAGTATGATAATAATAACCAAGTGTAGGCAAAACATGGATGAATAGGTCTTGTTAATAGGTGGCATCTACCACAAACATGTGGAGATGAGCTAAGACAGAGAAGGAAACAGTGTGCTAATCGCCGAGAAAGATAAGACCAGCCAAGAACTGAGCATTGAATATAGTCAAAAGGATTCCCATGAAAACCTCTAAATGTTTTTATTGCAACTCACAATGTGAAGAGAAAGAAGAGAAAGAGAGTGAGAGAGAGAGAGAAAAAGAGAAATAAAGAGAGAGAGAAAGAGAAAAAGAAAGAGAAAGAGAACAAGAGCGAGAAAAAGAACGAGAAAGAGAAAGAAAAATGACGAGAAAGAGAAACAGAAAGAGAAAAAGAGAAAGAGAAAGAGAATGAGAAAGAGAACGAGAAAGAGAATGAGAAGAGAGAGCGAGAAATAGAAAGAGAAAGAGAAAGAAAGAAAAAAAGAAAAGAGACAAAGAACCTGCCATAGAGGCAGGCTAGGTGAGGTGGGGAGGGAATCGGGGACATGATGTTGGGAAATGGGCACTGGTGGAGGGATGGGTGCTGGAACACTGCATGAACAAAACCCAAGCATTAACATCTTTGTAATTGCATATCTCATGGTGGTATAACAAAATGCATTAAAAAATCAAATCACATTGAGATACATAAAAGAGGACACCAGGACCAGAAAATATTCTACATGTTTTACTGGAAGAATTACCATTATCCAAATGACTATCTCACCCAAATCATGATAGACATTCAATGTAATCTCCAAAAAATTTCTGATATTCCTCAAGAACTTAGAGCTAATATATAAGGAATCTTAAAACTTCTGAAATAATCAAAGCAGCTCTGAAAACAGAAAATTTTAGAGATTGCATTTCCTAAGTTTTAATTGTGCAGTGAAGTTATAGTTATCAAAAGGTGTAGCATATGAATAAAGGCAGACTTTCAAATCAATCAACCAGAATTGAGACCCCAGAAATAAACTCCCAGCTTCAAAATACACTGTTGGGAAAAATGTCTAGAGACAAGCAAAAACATGTGTTTGGATTCCCATCTTACACTGCAACTCAAAATGTTAATTCAAAGCCCTGCAGATTCTACCACAATTCACAAAATACTTTGACAAAATCAAAATAATACTTTTCATGTACTCCTCTGTCATGTATTCATAAAATACATAATACATGTTGTATAATTTATTTATTCATTAAATATATAAAATTTATAAAGAACTCCCCATGACATGGATCTTAGAAATATTGTCTATAATTTGACTTCATTGGTAAAGTAAAGCTAAAGCAAAATAAAATGGGATTACATAAATTTAAAAAACTTTTGTATGGCAAAAGAAACTAAATCTAAATTTGAAAGATACCCTACTAAAAGTACATAAACATAAGATAAAGGGGCAATAGCCAAGAGATATAAATCATTCACATAGTTCAACAACAACTGCAACTATAACCCCAAAGGACATATAGGTGGCTAGTAGGTATATAACAAAATGCTCCTCATCACCTATAATTAAATTTATACAAATTAAAATGACAATGCGATTTCACCTCATACAAGTGAAAATATAAATGACAGTGCAATATCACCTCATACCAGTGAGAATATAAAAAATCTGCAATCAACCAGTGTTGACAGGGCTGTGATGAAAGAGAGATCTTCATCTGCTGTTGGTAAATCATTGGCTTCAACTACATATAAAACAGTGTGGAGATCACACAAATATCTTAAGTACAGAGCTTCTATATAGCCAGCAATTTCCTTTCTGACATCTACACCTAAAACACATTACCTCAAACTACATAAACACATCTATGTTCATGCTATGCTATGTATAATATGCAGGAAAAGGGAACAATTCAAATGCCCAATGATATTTGGATATTGGGAAGATATAGAAGGGGGAAATAAGACTAAACAAGTTGTAGTCTCATGCATAATCAAACTGTACTAAGCTCTAAGATGATGTTGTGTAGTTTGCTACAACTTGAATAGAACAGGAAGATGCCATGTTGATAGAAATAGATCAGAGGAGAAAGGACTAATTCTAAATGGTATCATTAAATATAAAATAAACCTTATTGTAAGAATGCTATCTAGCATTTAATTTAAAAAAATGGATCTAAGGTTTATTCTTAGACTATAAACCAAAGGAGTTTTGGAAAGAATGTTGATTGACAACATTCACTTTGCCCATCTGAAAGTGAACATTTGACTGGTGAGCAGAGATGTAAAATTGCTGAACAGTGATATTCCAACATTTTATTCCAACAGTTTTCATCAAAGATGGCTTTATCTTAATAATTTGCCTATAATGATAACAATGCCTCCAATAAATTATATTAAGCTTCTTTAATTATTTTGTACTTCTGCAGATTTAAGGGATTTTGCACATTGTTGTTATTATTGCATGGGTATGTTTTCTTTCACTAGTGTTCTTCACCTAGGGATTATATGCTCCGGCGTGGACTCCAGGATATTTCAAAGGGGACCCTGCGTGAAAGTTGTGTAACTGGGAAGCGATGGCACAAGACGAGGACGGGGATCACAGGAAGGACAGAGTAAGAAGAGGCTCCGCTAGGAAAGGCTGAGAAGTGCAGCGCTAGGCCGGCCCTGGTGGGGCAGGGCGCAAGTGCCATTGGCTCTGAGCCCAGCTGTAAAATCTTGTACGAAGTACATTTGTCATAGATGTTTTATGGACAAACAGTGACATTCCAGAGCATGAGTCTAGATGTTAAGCACCCTAAATCATGATCCCTATTTTGCTGACTTTATTCACTAATTTTTAACTTACCTTACTACTTCTAAACAATGTTCTCGAATGAAACCAAATTGCTTATCATCTTATAAACCAGGAAGACTGCAACTCTATAACAAAGTTACTAAAAAAGCATGTTAGTGACTGTCTCAGGCCCTGATAGCTTATCTTCATCTGAAGGCTAATGTTCCCAAGGGGCACCTTTGCCCCTCTCCAAGTACAAAATTGTGTATTTCTGAATGTAGTGGAGATCATTTCAAATCTAAATTCAAATTCAAATCCTCAGAATGGCTCTAAATGATTTTTTCTAATCTAATTACTCCTTTGCTACCTGCACGGCAGAGCCTGGCAAGCTACCCGTGTTGTATTTGTTATGCCAAATACCAGTAACAATTATAGACCTCATTCTGGAATGGATTGAGGCTCTTTACGTTCCTGGAGCAAGCAGATGCCCTTGGGCTCTACTAGCATGAGACAGGATATATGGAGATGTTACTGGGGCCCCCCGAGCAAATCGATGATGAACGGGAAGACAGTGATACAGTGAATTATTTGATGTTATTCCTCTTTTCGTTAAGAAGTAGAACTCTTGGGGCTCAGAGAGATAAGGCTTTTTTCTTGCATGTGGCTACCTGAGTTCAGTCCCTGGTTCCATATAACTCTCCAAGAATTGACAGGCATGGTCCCTGAGCACAGAGCCAGGAGTAAGCCATGAATACTGCTAAGTGTGGCACACGCCCAAAAATAAACTAATTGGAGATATTCTCACAACTTTGATGTTTTTTTTTTTCTCAAGTTGGAGTGCCTCTCTCAATTGCTTTAACCAAAAGAGAATGTAAACCTTGTTTACAATGAGATCAAGTAACCTGTTTAAAGATCCATGACAGGTAGTATTTATCTTCTGACAATCTAGTTCCAATGTTTATGCTCTAAATAAGGACACGATGAGGGGCAAGAGCAATAGCCCAGCGGTTAGGGCGTTTGCCTTGCACGTGGCCAGGCTGTGCCCGGCTCGGGTTAGATCTCCGACAGACATCCCATATGGTCCCTCGAGCACCGCCAGGAGTAATTCCTGAGTGCAGAGCCAGGAGAAACCCCTGAGCATTGCCGGGTGTGACCCAAAAAGCAAAAAAAAAAAAAAAAAAAGACACGATGTTGTTGGAGGTTGGAGGTAGAGAGATAATGTAGGCACGTTCAATATCCAACACCACAGTCAGTGTGATCCAGGAAAAGAAGTCAGGAATGAGCTTTGAGCACCACTGAATGTGACTCCAAAAGCGAATCAAAGCAGAGAATGTTGCAATTAATGGGCTGAATCCCTATAAAAAAGAGGTCAAAATAGATTAAAGGATATTCTAATAAAGAAAAAAAACTTCAAATAAAAAAATATGAGTTATTTACAGATTCCACTTTTTTCAGTATCACCCCTTTGTAACAATGAGATTTTCAAAGTCTCCTCTTTCATTGTTTTGTTACTATTTGCTAGGTTAAGAAATTGTGTATTTTGTAAGTAGATTTTGAAACTGGTAATCAAATTGAGCAGAAAAATTAGACTTAGCAGAAGAGAACCAATACCTTTATTAGAAGTCATATATTATAGAAAAAACACAAGCAGAAATTTAATATAGAGACTTGGACCAACAGGAGATGGAAGTATAATATACTACGTCTATTTGAGAATCAATGAATTCAACAGATAGAATTGTTTATATGTAGATATTGTAAAATTAGGAAGAATAAGAGAAATATTTATATCCAAAAAATAATTGCCCATTTTATTCATAGAATGACTCATAGTAAATAATTGTAAAGGCATATTATTTTAAATAATCAAATATCTTTTCTAATGTAACTACATCATTGATAATCCTAAATTGCATGACGATCTGAGTTATAAAACCCTCATGATGTATAACAAATCTATCCATTCTTAAAAAAGTCAAATAACAGGCATCTTTTTATTAAAAGGTTTCTATTTTAATATCATTTAGTAATAATTATGGATCCATAGCAATGTATTCAGCTACATAGTCTGTAAGAGGGTTAATATGGAGTATGTGACACTGGCTTCCTTTTTCTCTTAGTTTATAATTTGCAGTTGGAAGAGAGGTCAAGCTTACAAATGTCCCAAATATTTCAACTGGATCAAAATATCACTGAGATACATTCATATTGTATTTCTAAACAAATGTTGTTCACAATTGATAGGCTTGAGATATAGTTTGAGTTGCCTTTCTCAGCATGATTTGGGAACTCAGCAAACAAAATCGTTTTTACTTGTTGCCAAATTAGAATAGAAAATATTCTTCAACATATTTGGCATTTTTCATATTCCGCTCTTTCATTGTAAAAAAGCAAAACTGAATAAAAATAACTAAAATTAAGATAGGAAACACTGAGTATTTGTTGACTAGTAGTGAGCTAAGCAACTGAAAATGAAGATCTTGATTCCCCAAATTACCTCCACTCTCTGGAGTGTCATAGTCTGGAGTTAGTGGCAAAGGATTAATATAACACAATTCAGATGACAAAAGAGAAACTAAAAGGAAATGGAGCAAAAATCTGATGCCAGAGGCAATTTCTAATGAACAAACAAGTTCAATTCAATCACCAGTAAAAAAAAAAAATCAATGAAGTGAAAATGGACTGCTAAATCACACTCTGGCTATTTCAGAATAGCCCCGCATCACTTGGAATCACTGTTCTCTCCATCTGTCTATGGAATCTCTCTTCCAACCCACTGACTTGGTACTAGAATACAGTATCTCACTTTGTCTAAAAACTTATAAAAATTTCATAGTAAATGTTTCTACACTGGACCTGTACATGCTCTAGAACATTTCAAATATTATACAATACTTGTTCTTTCTATTAAATAAGATACCCAGAATAATTTGCAAGCAATAATTAACTTCCTGACATTTGCCTGAGTCATTAGTTGAGAAATATCATAAAGCTTTCAAGAAGAACACAGTCATATCTAAGTTGCACAAAATATTTGTGAACAATAGTTGGATGAGTGTAATGTTTCAAGTAAATAAAAATGTGTGCTTAAATATAATTAGTTTTTAAATACTAAAAGCATGCATATTATCATTTTTATTAATGTTAAAAATCAACTGCAATATGGGACTGGAGGCGATAGCCCAGCTGGTAGAGGCGTTTGCCTTGCCAGCGGCCGGCCTGTGCCGGCCGGGTTCGATCCCTGGCATCCCATATGGTCCCCCGAGCACCGCTAGGGAGATATTCCTGAACGCAGAGCCAGGAGTAACCCCTGAGCATTGCCAGGTGTGACCCAAAAAGCAAAAAAAAAAATCAACTGCAATAGAACTCATATAGCAGTATATCCTAAAAATTCAATGAAAACGACATTTATCAAACTTGTATCTCAAAATAGCTGCATTAAGTAAATGTGATAAGAAACTTCCAAAATTTTACTGGAAGAATAATACAGCAGATAGGTAAATTGTAATCGTGTGTTCTCAGTTCAGTCTAGTACTACAATCCCTGGTCCACTGAGAACAGTTAGGAGTGATCCCAGGGCTCAAACCAGGAAGAAGCCATGATCAACTTCTGACAGGGCTTAAAGACAAAATAAAAGACAAAACCAAAAAATTAAAAGAGCTGATTTAATTATTGACTTAAATATTGTATATGTAGATATGTGGATATATATGGATATATTTAAATGGATGTGATATAAAAAGTTGTATATATTCCTATATATGAAAGGATATATTTATATATCCATTGAATATATGTATATAGGTTACATATACTGCTATTGCTATATATACAACATTTATACACATATCTCACTGGCGGCCCACCAGCTCTTCTGGCATGGCAGGCCAGGGCTAGAATCCGCCATGCCTCCCAGGTGCCTCATGAGCGGCTGGACACAGGGAGAGCAAATAGCAGCTCTGCCCCATGTCTGAGAGTCTCTGATTCAGCATACCTGGGCGGATTGAAAAAAAAAACTGCTGCATGGTGGGTGTCGGCGATCCTGGCTGTGATAGTCTGGTCTGCTGGGTGGAGTTGTGATGAGAGGGAAGTCCGGATGTGGAAAATGGTGGCCCCCATGGAGTAGGGGGTCATATAGCAACATTTGACTCAGACAAATGTCAGGAAGTTAAGTATTGCTTGCAAATGACTCTGGGTATTTTATTTAATAGAAAGAATGAGTATTTTATGATTTAAATGTTCTAGAGCATGTACAGGTACAGTGCAGAAACATTTTTTTTCAATGCGGCCCAGGTATGCTGAATCAGAGACTCTCAGACGTGGGGCAGAGTTGCTACTTGCTCTCCCTCTGCCCAGCCGCTCATGGGGCACCCGGGAGGCATGGCGGGTTCCTAGCCCTGGCCTGCCACGCCAGCAGAGCCTCACAACAAGCCAGACGACCCCCACTCCATGGGAGCCACCATTTTCCACATCCCGACTTCCCTCTGGTCACAACTCCACCCAGCCGACTAGACTATCACAGCCCAGATCATCGACACCCACCCTGCAGCAGTTTTTTTTTTCCAATGCGGCCCAGGTATGCTGAATCAGAGACTCTCAGACATGGGGGCAGATCTGCTACTTGCTCTCCCTGTGTCCAGCTGCTCATGGCGCACCGGGAGGCATGGTGGGTTCTAGCCCTGGCCTGCCACCCCAGCAGAGCCTCAAAACAAGGAAGACGATCCCCCTACTCCATGGGGCCGCCATTTTCCACATCCGGACTTCCCTCTCATCACAACTCCACCCAGCAGACCAGACTATCACAGCCTAGCTCACGTGCCGCTAGCGGCCACACGGTTCATCAATAAATGCTTTATTTAGAGGTGACTACAAGAGTATGCCACCTGCACAGCAAGCCTGGCAAGCTGCTCGTGTCTTATTTGATATACCAAATACCAGTAACATTTATATTATGTCATGACCTAATATAATGGATTGAGGCTCTTTATGTTCCTGGAGAAAGTGGATGCCTTTGGTTTCTACTAGCATGAGACAGGACATATGGAGATATTACTGGTGCCCGTTCTAGCAAATAGATGATGAATGGGAAGATAGT